>JAQQZZ010038572.1:0-10478 GCA_030265115.1 Mopalia vespertina | reverse complement strand
TCTAGAACTGGGGGCGGGCCCTAGGGGGTTAAGTGTGGGAAGGTGTTAAAAACAGTTTCTTTCACTGCCGAGCTTGCGGGTATAGTAATGAAAATGTCAAGGACTGGCAGCGAAAGAAGGCAGTGTTCGAGAAGGAGTTTGGACGTTTGGCCGGGATAGACCCCTCCCAAATTTCCTATTGGACATATCGACACCGTTGTATAGACCAAACCAAATTGACTACCATGGATGAATACATCACCCAGTTGTTGTATGAATTCACACTCAGCTTTTGGCTGAAATGCAAATACCCGACCCTGTCCAGAATGTTGTGAGAAACATTCTGGACGAGCCAATCCTGGAAGCAGTGAAGGAGAGATTGCTCAGATCACTGCTTCACAGTAAATACCGGCTTACTGCTTCACTTAGCTTGAAAACGGAGAGGAAAAGAAAACGCCCTGCTGCAGGGATTTGATCCCCTTCCCCATAAAGCCCCGCGGTCGCTGGAGGACTATGAGGAGGATATAAGAGGATTGAATATAAAGAAACGAGAAAAGCTCGAGTTCCGCCAAGCCCCCTGAGCAATCTGAAGATACTTGCGTGGTTGGCAGATGGATGTATCTGAAAGCCACTGCGCAGACCCTAGAACCTTCATTGAGGTGGCGCGCCCCCAGATCCGGGTAAAACAAGCCTTCAATTGCCCCCAAGTTCCAGCTCGACCTCAAAGTCAAGCTCCGCAAAGCTAAACCAGATGGCACTGAGTACACAGACCCTGTGCTACGTCACCAACAGGAGACCCTTCTCAAGGCTAGCGAAATCAAATCTGCGTTAGACATGTCCGTTCCACACATCCTGGAGCTGCTCCAGAAGTGGACACAGAGAAGCTCCGGGTGGGTTGTCGACCAAGTGGAAACGCTTTGGCTGGATATCGCCCGCTATCAGCCACTGCGTGGAGGCTCCTACCTTCCGTTCCCCCAGACCTAGTCGTTAAGAAGGCAGTCGTTAACGTGAAGAACGATGATGACGACTGCCTACGATGGGCCCTACGGTCCTCCCTATTTTCCGCAGCAGACCATGTGGATAGGCCCACTAAGTAGACAACCCCTCGACTTTAACGGAATCGACGACCTACCCGGAGCCTCTCTGTGTCCACTTCTCGGGCAGCTTCAGGGTGTGTGGAACGCAGTTTTGATTTCGCTAACCTTAGGAAGGGTCTACTGTTGGTGACGTAGCACAGGGTCTGTGTACTCAGTGCCATCTGGTTTAGCATTGCGGAGCTTGACTTTGAGGGCAAGCTGGAAATTGAGGGCTTGGAGTTCATCCTCAAGTTTTACCCGGATCTGGGGGCGCGCCACCTCAATGAAGGTTCTAGGGTCTGCGCCGTGGCTTTCAGATACATCCATCTGCCAACAACGCAAGTATCTTCAGATTGCTCAAGGGGCTTGGCGGAACTCGAGGTTTTCTAGTTTCTTTATATACAATCCTCTTAGATCCTCCTCGTAGTCCTTCAGCGACCGCGGGGCTTAATTTATTGGGAAGGGGATCAAATCCCTGCAGCAGGGCCTTTCTTTTCCTCTCCTTTTTCAAGCTAAGTGGAGCAATAGGCCGGTATTTACTGTAAAGCAGTGGTCTGAGCAATCTCTCCTTCCATGCTTCCGGGATTGGCTCGTCAAGAATGTTTCTCACAACATTCTGGACAGGGTCTGGTATTCGCTGCCTTCTTTCGCTGCCAGTCCTTGACCTTTTCATTACCATACCCGCAAGCTTGGCAGCGAAAGAAACGGTTTTTAACGTACGGCGTACCCTGCGCGGATTCAGGCAGTAGCTGCCGCCAGAAAGGCGGAATAGGAAGACTGGAACAGACGGACGTCCAGGCCACGCAGATTGAGGACGCTCTGATAGGTCTTATAGGTTTTATCACATGAACTGGGGGCCCTTCTTGAGGGTGGGGAGGGTCCCAGCTGGTGGGCTGCCCCTGCCCGTGTTCATTGTGTGATTATATATTTATATAACTGGCTGTGTACAGATATAGTATATGGAGTGTAACTGGCTGTATTACTGAGGGTGTTTGTATACATGAATACTAATTGCCCCCATTATAACGCTTCGTCTACAATAATCCGTCCCATATACACACCGGTCACTCGTCCTCTCGTCGTTCCGTCCGCAACAATGTATGTATACTTATTGCCCCAGGCCTACATATATTTTTGCCCAAAACGTTGTGTATGTGGCAGCGCTCCGGGGTACATATCTTTTGCCCCCAAAAAGTTGTCTATGTGGCGGCGGCTTCGACCTACATAACTTTTTGGGGTAATTATTTAAGTACGATGGGTATGTCCTGTGAAAAGTGGTCCAGAACCCCCATTGTTTATACTACTCACCATTTTCATAAATAATTATTATTTGAAAATACAAATTACTTTACAAATTAAAATTAATGGAAATCAGATAAGTTTTTAACTTTGCAGTACCAATTCTTTGTTAAAATATAAACCACCACAAAGCTTAGACGTGGACAAAAAAGCAACAACATACGTTGAATATGTAGGCTAACTGAGCTGAAGTACGGTATACATCAATTATTTTCCTTTAAAATGTTGCTGTGTATGTTATGTGACATTCGCATAAAGCGACTTTCTTCAGGCTCTAACTTTCGTGCAAAAGCATGTGCAAAACGCAAAATGTATTACCCTGAGAAAAAGAGGTCTACAGCATTTCGTTGGCTTCAAGATTTTTTTTTATTTCCCAAAGGTGAGGTGGCTGGGGCTAAAGTTGGGGTGGCTTCAACCACCCCTAGCCACCCTTTTGAGCCGCCACTGTAAAGAAGGTATATTCGAACGAAAACAACCTCCTCGGTTATCCGTTGTCGACAAATGGGTCTATTAGGCAACTCTAACCTTCTTCCGTTGTTTATAGGTGCATGGTATAATTCACTAAATCTGGTCCACTTGAGACGACTTAATAACTTTGTCATTCGACCATCTAGCTAAATCTACCAACTGAAATGTGTAAGCCTAACTTGGTGAAATCAGGCCAAGCTACATTCATTTGTTGATTGCACACGCTAAAAGGGTGGATGAAAGTAAGGAGCTATAAATGACTATGGGGACCAGTCGACTATATTTCTCTAACGTTGTTTTCGTGGAAATGGTGCCTTTCGCGGATAAAACAAAAATCACCGACTAACGAGAGTCTCCAACGCCAAAGGTGCACAGCTGTATCGTTAATAAAGCGTACGACTGTATGGACGGTACCTGGGTCTAGATTTACGAAAATAGTAAAAACTTTTCTATAGTTGGACGAAAACCAACATTTTATTTATACTCAACGTTAACAAAAGTTGTCTATTCTTCCAAAGTAAGGCGAGTGCTAGGCCTAGATGTTTAATGGATGGCAGTAAACCCCAAATCGATCACAATTACAGTCAAACTTGTCTCTTTCATAATCATAATGGTATTAAATTATGATAAAAGTCCCAATATAAAGTTAGACTATAAATTATGTGAACACTAATATATAATATTGTTTCTCGGAGTTTTTAATGAGCAAGAACGGTTTTCCAGGAAATTCCAGTGCTGGAAAACGCAATAACATTTTTCCAGGAATTTCAATGACTGTTCGAACCCTAAAATAGTGACCCCGAGTGTGTGAAACAAAAACAAAAAAACAGATCAAACGACATTCACTTCAAAGCAGATCAGCTAGAGTTATCCCCCGTCTAAAAATGACATAGATTAGTTCACCTTGTTAATAGCGAAGTTTGTCTTTTTTATACATTAAAAGGTTCTCTTAGTAATTATAGTCCTTTCATTTGTTAGAGTGCACTATAAATATATGGACTCGCTCATATACCGGAGGTCGAAAGAGGAACGTACGTGTGGGAGACACATCGGACGAGAACCGGGTGGCCTATACACTACGCTATATAACCACTGAACTACGTGGGCGGGCCTAGTCACAAGGATTTGACGCGATGGTGGATCATTATTTATGGTTTTCATACTATATCAGCTGTGATCATGAGATTATCTGGATGCATTTCCGTATCTCTTATAGCCTTATTTAGAGATACATAGTTCAATGAATACTGTCAAATAATATTTGATATACTGAACTTTCTGAGACATTGTCCAAGATTGTATTTTTCTTACCCAAGATTTTATTTTTCGATCCAAGACACACGTGTCACACTGACAGGTCAGTGCAATGTAATAAATGACGTAACTATACAATATAATATAGGTCATTGAGTGTAACATACAAACCGAATACTATGCGTGAATATCCCGAAAACGTCGTCTAAAAGTACACTGTACCTGTATAATACAATTGACGGTCACGTGAACCTTGAATTGGTCACGTGAATCTTGGGTAGGTCTGGTCTGGTCACTTGAGTCTTGGGTCGAAAAATAAAATCTTGTGCAAGAAAAATAATCTTGCATGAAAAAAAAAATCTTGGGAGTTAAATTTATAAATCTGAATTTTTACCGCTGTGCGTACCATAGAACTCTACATCTGGCATGTCCATGCACCTACTATCAGGATACAGAACTTATTCAATGGTGATATTAAACCTGTATTATCATGCCAGTAAGTCTTTTAATTTGAAGATTTGAGCGCTACTTCGAGATCAGTAGTGGGCAATTACATAATTTGGGACATTAAAACTGTGAAGCTAGAGATATTATCAACTCCATTTGAGATTCCTACAACCAAATATTTTCAAGGAGTCCTATAAATTCTAATGACAAAAATATATTTTCAAGCATATACAGAATCCAATTCTTTAGAATTTACAGAAACAGTTCATGTTTTTTTACTTTATTTAAAAGGAAATCAAAATAAGTTAATACATAAAAGATGAATTTTAAATACCAAACATATATAAAGTTAAGCTTTATCCTTTATATATATACATATTTAAATGAATATCACCTGTTTTAATAGCACCGGCATGTAATCTTTAGCCACCGTTGTTTTTAAGTATCATATTCAAACTATAATTACTGATTATAGTAAATCATATATAAGATATAAACAAATATCAAGAGGAAACCTTACAAAAACCACCCCATGCGATTACCGGCTCCACATCTTGTGACTTACACATAAACCTGATGGTTAATAGACAGTCTCAATCCCGTAAATGATAGATTGAAGTAGGATAAGTAAGCGCACACACTAACCACTAAGCCATTGGCACAGTGCTGCCAAACTGAACAGAGCCGACCTCATATCAGAACTGGACATATCGATAATCGATATGGAGAGCAGAGGTCACAAACAAAAAAAAGTCAAAGTTCATGGAGTATGTAATAATTATAACAAAAGTAACTTATTATAGTACAGGCAGCAGTAAAATAAAACATTTAGAAACCAAAGCAGTCCTGGGATTTCATCTGTATATGAATAATAAAAAAAAAGGTTTTACAGCTTGAACTTTTCACACTTTACCTCTAAAACCACACAATATTATAATATGATGCCTATCATCCAAAAATGATGTTCTATTTGGCACAACATAAACAATTCTGAAAGACATCCAATAAAACCCACTTTATGACAAATGTTTTCTCCATCTTTACACATTATTACAGAAGAATGTGATGTACAAGTTTCAAGGTGATATGTTACACTACCAAGATTTGGCTAAAATGGACAATGACAAAAAAAAGAGAAAAAGATACAAAACGCTAATTTGCATATTATTTTACTGAAATTAAGCATAATTCCCTGAAATTCGCATAGCTTACATCTGTACATATGGACAAGAATGCAATATGCCAGTAACAAAAGCAACCAAGATATGCTCAATAGGTTTCTATGGCTACTTGCATAGATTGATGTGGAAATTTGCATAGTTCATTTAATATATTTCTTTGTTGCATGTATGGTATACATACTGAGAAGTACATTGTGTATTAGTTTCAAATTGACAGGATAAATCAAAACTGAAATAGATCTTGAACCATCAACAACAAAAGTAAACAAATGAGAGCTAATTTACATAATTTTTTTTACAAATATCATGTATGAATCTGTCATTCATGTTTGTATATTGGTTTATTTGTTTGTTTGGGGTTTAATGCCCTACTTAAGGTTATTTCACTCACATGAATCGATAATGGCGTGCCAGCCCAATGGGTGAAGGAAACCACTCTAAACGTCACTTGCAACAAACAAAAACAACACAGCACAAATAGTGGACATTATGAGGACGTTGATACAAAGACATCACAAACACATCGTCTTCATGTTGCCCTTAGCTCTGAGAGCACTAGGACGGGACCAGACTGTAAAAATGTCACATACAACATGGTTCAATAAGAAAACAAAAATGTGGAGTTTATAAAGTGTAAAGACACCAGAAACAAAGCTAAGGCATGAGCCGGATTGTAAATTAACACAGTTTCATTCTGACATTGATAAACTGAAGAATACATTTGTACGGAGAACAATTTTTTTATTCAGAAATCAACACTGAAATGTCGTCCTGAATGAATCGCCAAGTTGTTATTCATACAAATGTGTTCTTTAGTTTATAAACACCAATTTTTTTAATATGCCGCTAAGAGACGAAACATTAAGCCACTATTTTACATTAATGATTAATGTGAAATAGGAAGATATTGAACTGGCTTTTTAGTGCTGCACATTCCAGATTCGATTTTAGAAAAGTCCTGCGGGTTACGTTCAGGCTGAAAGAAGAGTTTTGTTGAATGGGCACAATCGATAACAGTGAAGTTTTTGGCTATACACATCTCAATCTGATATATGAATTGAACCTCCTGCTGTCCAGCAGTCTTGTTCATAGCGCACTGAATGTTTGGTTTGTGGCCTAAAGATGATTCCAAAACTTGCTCGATACTTGCCAAACTGTAACCTTTCCCTGGGGTCAGACCATTTTCCATGAATATCTTTGTCAAATTATAGTATTCATTGAGTAGCAGAGTTTGGGAAAAGTAATCGTATTCATTTTCAGTCATCGGAATGTCTGTGCTACAAGTGCCATGTTTTTCCCATTCATGGGCCCAGAAATCTGTAGTGGGTGTTCCAACATAAAGGTTAGGCCAGTATTTCTTCATTTTATCTTCTAAGGACAATATCAGCCTCTCTTGAAATTTCCACGACGAATTGCAGAAAGCTGGACCTTCGTGGCTGCTCGGGTCGCTTGGCCATAGCCCGTGTATAGTCCAGGTAGTGACATTGTTAGGGATTTGACAGTTGTGTCCAGTACCATTCCCATATATACAGGCGGTTTGTGGCCATTGTTGAGTGAATACAAAATACGACCAGGAATCGTTTTTTTTCGGTTGAACAATAACAAGGAGGCAAGCTGCGACAAGAAGAGGAGGAATCAAGTGTTTTACCTGTGCCATCTTTGTATGTTAATTGTTTTCAAATTCCCGTGTTATCGCTTTCGTCTTCCAGCTATTTTGTATTGCGAGGTAGGCGTTCTGTAACACATGCGTATGCGGACGTAGTGTGTGTCATCCGGTCCAATGACCTAATCATGTGCTAAGCCTGATATAGGTCATTGTGCTAAGCAAAGACGTAGTATAAATTTCTACGTCATTGGTACTAAGTGTTTGTGGGAGAAGATATTTTCGATTATCCCCCTTTGACCATGGAACAAATCTCTTGCAGCTCAACGATTTGATTGGTCAATGAATTCCTGTATCTCGAGCAGACGAACAGAGTAAAGGAATGATAATTACTCACTATCAGGTACTTGTTTATCGTTTTGATAGCATTTATAACTGTTATCTGAAAATCTAGTACTGACACATTCAGACTTGATGTGATTTTTGTGATAGAAGTGTTCTTGACCTAATAATTGGTTTCGCTAAGTGGAGTTTTGGAGAAAGTGCGTGCCAGTCCGGAGTCGAAGCTTGCAAATGGCGTTGGTGTTGTAATCATCATCAGATCATTGGAGCGTGTCGGAAATGTAGGTTACCGGTATAGAAATCAATTAGAAGTGGAAGTTGTTTTCATCCCTCTTTGCTCTAATGATTTTGTAGACACTGATTATGTATTCGTCTATTCGAGTTAAAGATATCGGTTGGTTTACGACGGTCATTCATAACAATATAGAGCAACTTGAAAATGCTTGACCTTTTAAAAATTTGACCACAAGTAACTAAAGGATTTATTTTATGGTATCTCTTTTTCTAGCCTTATAAATATAATTAAGACCTAAGTAACTATTGAGGTTTTATTTATGCGGCTACTATTCTCCATTCATACCTCCTGCAATCCGTACAGCTACAGAGACAGGTTTTGGTTCTTCGTTTGAATAATTAAACCACTGACCTAATATTTTAGTTTTTTGATGGGTCGGTCGGGTTACTGGAAACACAGGGAATTCTAAGGATAGCCTGAGTATGATGTTAAACCCCAATGAAACAAAAACCCCGAGTTCTGTTTCTGCGATTCTCATGTATCCTGTTATTATGTGTTAATTGTGATGGCAAAATTGGCAAGGGCGATTTCCTTCACCCATAGGCCATAGGGCTTGGCACATGATGAGTAGAGGTATTCTTTTGTGTTGTCTTGTAATTGTCCATGGTTTAATAATAAAGCGGTGGTTTGGGTAGATTTTATTATAATGCTAACATATGGCAGAAATACCTGTTACTGGTCTGCACCGATGAAATAAGTATCAACAATGTGAAATGCCCAAAAAATCACTGAAAAACCCAATGGACTTAAGCCCGCCGCACACGGGAGGAACTGGCTGAGCTGTCGGCCTCGAGGGGCTGGGAGCTCAGCTACATTCCCACTGCTTTTTTAGCCGCAAACGAGAGAGCTATCGCATGAGCCAACTTGCCTTCAGACATCTAGTCGCGAAACATATAAAAGTATCAGACGCCATATTGATGCCACGTGATAAAGCAAAGTGCTCCATTGGTCAGTTACTTTTTCTAGCTCAGGCTGTAGCTTACGTTCAGCGCACATGAGTTCTTGGCCTCTCGTGGCAGAAAATATCAAACACGTCAGATATTTTCCTCACGGCCTCTCGAGGCAGAAACCTCACTAAAACTTCACCGCACCCATGGGAAACAGCTGAGCTGCCAGCCTCTCGTGGTCGGCAGCTCAGCCAGTTCCTCTCGTGTGCAGCGGGCTTAAGATCAGGTGTAAATCACTGGTCCTTAGTTATTTTACAGGTCGCTGACCTGACGACCAGCGGGTCCGTCAATCCGGGCATGTGACATATGAATGAAATAATCCTTATGAAACAAAGGAACATTGTAGCTATAAATTTGCACCTGTAAACTTATCCTGTTCTCATAAAATCACATGTAAAATAAAACTGATGCTGATCATGAAATAGTGAACCAGACTGTCCTATATGATATGATATATCATGTCAATAACAGCCCAGAAAGCTTAGCTTATGCATGCAAGCTGTAAACAGAACATGTAAGCACAATTTTATAATGCAAAAAGGTGAATGGACTGGTGAGGTGTAGCTTCCTGTTGTCCTGGGAAAACAATAGCCAATCTGTTTTGGGATGCCTTTGTGTTCGCCCTGTATCATTTTGGTTGCCAGTTGCATGATTTCCTCGGAATGCCTCCACCTATTGGGCTGACATGTCTTCATATGAGTGAAATAACAGAGAGAGAAACAAACAAACAGTGATGCGAAAAGAGCAAGTAGTTTACTGAAGTTCTAGTTTAGGGGTGCTATAATAATTATCTATAATAATAATGGGAATAGGTGTACTGTAGATGAATGACCACTCTACTCAACCATGATGAACCAGATTCTGTTGAATATCTGTGAAATAGATCACAGATATATTCCAGCTATATATTTACAGAAACTACAAATATATGACAGTTGACTGTCTAAGGATTTTGTCTATGTATTCTTTGTGAAGGGTGGGTTGACACACAGATCATTACCTTTGTCTGACCACATTCTGCCAATGTACCTGGCTAGCTTTGTCTACCTGGTCGTGTGACTCATCAGTATGAAGGGGAATCCCAGTTTTTCATGAACGCCCTCTCTCTAACCAGTTAATCAGGTCACTGGGACATTTGACTGCCATTCTTTAGACAGCTCAAGCATCAGAAGAGGTCTTCAGACTGATAATTAGAAATGGTATGTGTAATATCATGGATAAGCATTTGGATTCTTGTACAAAACATGTAATGTGGAAATTTTGGTTAAAATGAAACACCTGGAACAAATATCAGACAGTAGCACAGCGTGTAATATTTAATAGCTGGATAGCATCAAAGTCAGGTATGTACTCTGTAGACTCTAGAACTCCATTTCTGCATCGGCTGGTTGTTAAAGCCTTGCAAGGTTCTTTACAGGTGTCTGAGGTGTGTTAATTTTTTTGTTTATAAAATGCTTTTTCCGCTTATAATTTTGTAATTCGGATACACAATTATTCAGAACCTCTTCTTAGGCCACACCAATTTTATTTTGTGGTTCACGGGCAGAACTTTTTTTTTTCCAAAGTCGGAGGAGGAAATAAAAATAA
>JAQQZZ010038561.1:0-10478 GCA_030265115.1 Mopalia vespertina | reverse complement strand
CGCTGTCATGCGCTCTTATACGCTTTAGCGCGCTACAGCGCATTAGGTTTTGCTTTTTGATGTGAGCACGTCTGTAGTACTAAGTATTTCAGTTGCAAATTATTCATCACCATACTGACATTAGTCATACCGTGGGAATACCAACTTTTGCAAGCAGCATACCTTAGCTTGTGTTTAATGAAAGTCATTAATGGTATGAAACTATAAGCGGAAAGTTATTATCATTCTGATTAAAATATCTTTAGAAGACAGCAACTACATCTTGATGCTTAATGACATGCACCCTTACCAGTGAATAACCTGGGATCTTGACTAGGATGTGGACTGTTCAATGTCTGCTGGAGCGCGGTCGTGGCTTAGTGCATACTGTGCGCTTACTAATCCTACTTCGATTTACCGCTCACAAGATCGAGTCCGTCTGTCGACCATCAGGTATATGAGTGAGCCACGATGCGCTCCGGTTACTAGGTTTCCTCCCGATTCTCCTTCGTACGTGTAATTAAGCAAGGAGCAGTGTGAAGTGGACATTCCGAGGTCATATAAGTGAAATACCCTTGAGTACGACGTTAAACCACAATCAAACAAACAAACACTGCCTGCTGTTCTGAATACTGAATAACTGTTATCGTTATAGAAATAGTTCTTTATCGTAGTTTAGCTCAGTTTCAGTTGATCGACTTTGGTGAACAATGTGACCCATTGGTGGACACAACACAAGCAGTAATTATCCGAACTAATTCGACGTTGAACTGTTGAGTTCCCCTCCCTTAATTAACTCTGGCTGGCTCATACAGTGTACGCCAATTATGGTATTAAAAATGTCTTTGCTTGAATCCAATATAATTGTACATGTACTAGCCTCACCTTATACCGTTTCCCTTGCACACAAATAAGCTATTATTTAAGCTTTACTTGTATCTATGAACCCCAAATAGTTGTATTAGCATCATTTATTGTCGGCTGCCCTCTATTCAAATGCTTATGTCCTAATTGCCAGTACTTGTCTGTCGCATCCCAGTTATCGGGGCTAATTAGTCGGATTATTGTTAGCGGAGTCTTTCTAAAAATAACTCAAGATACGTTACGGGCACAATCGTCATTCTAATGTTTCTCTTACCAGCTTCGAACACCACTCGGCTCTGTCCGTATCTGTACAGATATCTTTCGGGTGAGTGGTGCAATACTATATAGGGAAACGTGCATTGTTAACCACCAAGATGCTGGTACCAAATCATTTAATGGATTCATACAAAATAACACAGCAATCCCAGAAATCACAATTAAATATAATGTACTGCATTATTGTCAACTAGAACTTGTGATGGACAGAAGTGGCTTGGGAGTTTAACTTAACCAAATGTAGACCCTACGAACTTATCGACCGTTAACGAAAATGTCAAAGTTAAGCTTCCGTCAACATAGCATCACATCAATGTGTGAATGTTCCTGGATGTTCCGATTTGTATTTAAGATCTAGCTTAAAAAGAGTAAATAGTGCAAATTCACGATTGAAACACAACATAGAAAAGTAAATAAATCCCCACTTAATGTTCTGCCTTTAGTAAACTCTGATTGTTTACAAATGCACAACATGGCGTGTGCAGAGTAATTTTGTTTAAGGTTTTTTCCATTTACATTTAACTACGTTTCAGTAACTCATTTTCTTATCGATACATCACTTTGACTGATAAACCAAGCATCCATGGCACATTGAACATGAATCAGTGTCCACGTTCACAAAATATCGTGGAACAATGAAATATCGTACGCCTATAGTTTAACTGGACCAAATTTTATCGTACGTTAGTTTGTTGTTGTACGATCCTTTATGGATGCAACCTATGTTTGCTGGACCAAAGCTGAACCCGAGCAAAATTGTATAGACATTGACTCATGACATCCGGTTTTCGTGCTCTTTGAATTGAAATCAACATTACGAATCATTAGCTAATGGATATTGTTACAATTCAAAACAGATCGCCATTACTTGTGGTAATGCAAAACAATTTATAAATCAGACATGTATTAGTAGCACATGCCATTGTAATCATATTTTCTCTTCAAAACCGTTAACTGTTTAATGAGGCGATGATAATCACAATCCCCGGAGGAGGACCGATTTTCACAAAATTACAATTGTGTAAAAGGCTTACAATAGACAGTTTGTAAACATAATCCCAGCAGAAGATATCTTTGCTGATTTAAGCCAGACTAGTGCAATATTAAAACATGTTAGAACGAAACACACAACCAAGCGGACGATTTAATATTCAGAACAAAAAAGTAGGTCATTTATCTTTCGATCGGTTATCAATCGTATAGTGTCCATGGGGAAATATGATGAGGTATAAGCACCATTTGTGCAATACTCACTTTAGCCAGTGCAATCTGTGAATTAAACCAGGCTAAATGTCGTGAAATAGTCAGTTTTTATTATGCACTTTGCGGCTCTAATATGTTTTCCAAAGAGTGTTAAGTCTGTATATCCATTTAGCGTTGTAAAAATAACCTATTCCAATACATTAAGACGTCTTAGTTTTATGACGAGCTAGTGTATAATGGAGAGTAACTCTTGAGTGTGAAAAGAGTTTGTAGTAAAGGAGGCTATCGGTCCTGAACATTTCACTGTTTTATAATCAATTTTGTAGATGAATTCAATGGATGTAAATCAGCATATATCGGCCAAGTGATCAAACGCATTCAAGACCACATCTCGGAGCATAATTAACATCACTAGCTTAATACTTATAAGCATTCAGCATTTGGTGACTACTGCTGGATAACTGTTTGATTGCCATCAACAACATTCCGTCATGTGGGGAGCTAATCAGAAAATGCATGTATAAATTCAGACAACGTATATTACACTGGGACTGTCTGTTATTCCAACTATTGTATACAGTGATTTAATTGTATGCTCTAAGCTACTTGGAGACACATGCTGTATTTAATGTGTTTTTGCACTAAATACCATAATCTGTATATGGACTATATAAATAAAGTAATTAGTATTATTATAACTGAACACACCACACATACAACTTTATATTCTATTATTGACGCTGCCCCCGCTGACCGTCTACTTAATATGAAAGAAAAGATTCACATTTACAATCTTCGACCAAATGTAAAAACCACACTATTTCTTCAATCCAGTGGCTTTTATTAAATGTTTAAATTTCAACACACTATTATACATATATTTGTTTCCCCTCGTGCTAGCCTATGATTTACTGTTGTTAGTACATGAGTTTTGCTTATTGTAAAGATTCTTGTCTTACATTCACTGTCCTTCTATTTTCTATTATGTATGCTTTTGATATAAACTACCACACATTGCTAGTTTGGTTATAATTCATATCATATTATGCAACCCCAACCTATGTTTATATTCCATTGTTTTTTTGTTGTCTTGTCAGCTTGGGCTGCTCACTCACCTCAATGTAAGCTTTTGTTTTTTATTTCTACATACTGTCACTGTTAATGTTTCTCCCATGGTTATCCATTGTTAGTTAGGCCTTTATATAAGCCATATACACATTATTTACTTGCGTTTTGGGTAAATAAGCTTTAATATATATTTTGCTTGTATGCCCCGTCAAAATCGAAAACGTATTTACATGCATTTGCCATTTCTCTGATGATGAAGATATTTAGAAAATATAATTATAATATAAGTAATGTATCGAGCATTTTTCGTCGCTCTATCACATGTGAGATAGAACCAATAGGTCCAGAGTTTGTAGGAAAAGCACTCCCAGGTGTGGCCCCATTGGGAAATCAATAAAAAATGTTAAGGCGGTCCCTTATCACTACCGGGTGGCTTTAAAATAAAAATAAGCGTTTGTTAGAGAACAATGTCATGTGCCGTCTGGAAACTGATTAGCTCAACCAGTGTTTTCATTGCCTCCTTATGTTCTATTCTCTTTAATGTTCCTAAACCATGATTGATTGTAATCGTGACGACACTCACCGATAACCGTTAATAAATCTGCGCGCTTTAGTAAAGAACAAGATAATTAAGTAGTCGGTAAACAGACTGACTGCGTCATGTGTCCAACACATCAATTAGAACACATTTGTTTTTGGCTGACCGTAATTGATGTTATCTCGTTACTGATCCGACAAGCTCATCCACATACTGCCAACTTTATATTCTTGTTTGTTTGTTTGATTGGGGTTTAACGTCGTACTCAGTGGTATTTCACTTATATGACGACGGACTGTCCACTTCACACGGTTCCTTGTCTAATTATGGTGGCAAACCGGGAGGGAACCTCGTAAAAACCACCCCCACGATTGCCGGAGCCACATCTTGTGACTCACTCATATGCCGGAGGGTCGACAGACGGAATCGATCCTGTGAATGCTACATCGAAGTAGGCTTAAAAAGCGCTCTCGTTTGTTATGCAGATTGAATTAGTTCCAGTGTTAAGAACAAGCATTGTCAATAGTCAACATTAGCCAAATAAACCTATAACGTAATCATATATGAAACGTGATTGGCCTCTGAGTTACTAGAGCACGCAGTCACATCGCAGGATCGCCATATGGTTTAAAAGAAAACAACTTTTCAGATGTTTAATAAGCACAATCAAGAACGTTAGGCGATACCTTGAGGAATTTTGTGTCACAAATCGAATGTTAATCTTTTTTCCTGTGCTCGACGAGGACGATTAGGATATAAATACATTTAGCTGACCTTTCAAGTTGCCTCAGGAATTTGCAAAGTCTTAGCCCTATAAAGAGCAGATTTTAGTACATTGAGGTTAAAAGAACGGTTATCATCCTAGATGTTTTTTGAAGTAAAATTTGGCTTGCCCTCTCCTTTCTTGCCTTAATCCTCTGAAACTGTTTTCTGCAAAGGAGTGTTTTAGGTGTGACGCCGGACACGACGTCACGCCAATCTTACATCTCTTGCCTGTGAGCGTACGTCTAATTTAAGCTCTAGTTATGCGCACTTGGCGCAAATCATCTGATAAAGGATGTTTTTTGTAGAATTTCTGCAATCATTATCATACCGGATTTTCTTTTGGACTTTAGGTTTGTCGAGGTCTTTGGAATAGTTCTGTCGCCAAGAGAGTAAAATATTATTTAAGGATTCTATAGGATGATCTGCTGCTAAAACAATCTGTGTGTCGAGCTCGTCCTCACAGATCGTTTGAAATGAGTGCCAATCTGCTCTGTCAAACTTCCACCTTGGCATTCTCTCCAACGAATTGGATGAGAGATGCTCAAGGATGAGAGGAAAATTATCGCTGCCACAGAGGTCATTGTGCACTTTGCAAGAAAAATCTTGTAGAAGTGCTCCATCTGTGACAGTCTGAAGAATTGCAGATTAAGCTGAATGTAAAAAGGTGGCAGAATCATCGTTAAAGAAGCACAAGTCGCCCAGTGATATAAACTCTTCTAAAACTTTTTCCTTGTTATCGAGGATTATGGGCGTTGAAATTCTCCAAAAACTAAAAGGTGCTGGAAGTTGTTCTATTCAATTAATGAGTTTATCTGAAAGTACGGAGTTGGGTGGAACATAAATAGAAGATAAAGTAACAGTTTTAGCAAAAGAAACATAAAAGGCCACAGCCTGTAGCTCCGTGTCAAGAGCCACAGGACTGTGGCTCAAGTTTATGTTGATGTTATGTTGATGTATATGGAGGTGATTCTCCATATCATCAGAATGTGCTATACAGGGCAAAGTGTTTAATAGTGATTTTATTTTTGTCACAGGTTTTCAAGTGACTTTCTTGAAGGCATATAGCGGATGGGTTAAACGACTGATTTAGGAAACCCTGCTCAGTCATATTACCCTTCAGACCTCGACAATTCCATTGTATTATGGAATCCATTTTGTAGAGAGGCAGATGGGTGATCCAGGACTGTTCTGTTAAGTTTTTTTATTTGGATGGGGAGCACTTCCTGCATCTTCTCGGGTTGGGGCTACCGTCCAATGGATCACCCCATATGGTTGTGTCTTGGTGGGAGGAGGCGTTACCTCGACCGCGAGATGTGGAGGGAGGAGGCCTAATGTCTACCTCGATCCCTTCCAAGGCATCGAAGCGGTTTTCCAGAGCAACCGACTCCGATTATAGGAACTTACTAGTGGACGGTTTTAAAGACCGGGGACTGGCCCTCTCTATGTTTTTAACATTAATCGGCTGTTCAAACTGGAAGCTTTGGACAGCGTTTCTTGCCCCATTGGAAGGGCTAAACTCCGAACCGTATGGCTTTTTGTTTTTTTGCTTCTATGTCTGTTTTATTGCTTTTAGTTATTTTGGCCTGTGATTGGTTTTTAGTGGTGGTTGAATGTTTGTAGTAGTCTGTGTTGATGTAGCAGGTTTCATTTGTCTGCGTTTTAGGTTATTAGCAGCAGGGCGTTTATCCCCAGATGGACACGTTAGAAAGGTCTGTGTCTCTGGGGTAGGTCTGTGAGAACCCTTGAACTTCTGAGGCAAGGGCAAGGCGGCGTGCTTCAATATAACTTACGTTCTTTTCCGACTTAATTACTTGGATTTGTTTTTCTCTTATAAATTTGCTACATTCTTTGGAGGAGGCTCCAGAGAGCTTTACCCAAGTCTCATTTCGCGGATTAATACAAAATAACATAACCCAAGGTATTTCGGTCCAGAAATCGCAATTCAAAAAAAAAATGTTTCCATCTTTTTCAACTAGAACTTGTGATAGACAGAAGAGGCTTGGGAGTTTAACTTAAACAAATGTAGACCCTATGAGCTTAGCGACCGTTGACGAAAATGTCAAAGTTAAGCTTTCAGAGTATCTCCTTCCTTCAACATAACATTATATCTTTGGTGAAAGAAGTCCCCGTTCCCGTTGAAACGTTATAACCTAAATAAAATTGTATAGACCTTTGTCACGCCATGAATCATGACATCAGCATTTTATGCTTTTTGAATTGTTGCCAATCAACATTACGAATCATTAGCCAATGGATATTGTTACAATACAAAACAAGTCACCTTCGCTTGTGATAATGCAAAACAATTTATTAATTGTGATCACATTATCTCTTCAAAACCGTCAACTGTTTAATGGGGCGTTGCTAATCATAATCCACGGAGAGGACCAAGTTTTTTAAAATTGCAATCGTATTTACTTTACAAGGCGTATCCCCTCAAATGGACGATTTGTTAACATAGTGCAATATAGAATCCGGCTAAAACGATACACTCAACCAAGCGGACGATTTAACATTCACCACAAACAAATAGTCATTTTATCGCTCTATCGCAGCGTCCATGGGGAATATGATGAAGTATCAGCACCATTTGAGTAATACCCACTTTGGTCAGTACAATCTGTTTATTAAACCAGGCTAAATGTCGTGAATTACGCAGATTGATCCATTCACTTTCCTGCTCTGCTCCAAAGTGTTTAGTCTATACCGCCAGATAGTGTTGTGAAAAAAGCTATTCCAATACATTAAGACGTATTCGATTTATGAAGAGCTAGTGTATAATGGATAGCAATTCTGAGTGAAAAATAAACAATAGATTATCGGACCTGAACACTTCACTGTTTTATAGATAGTTTGAGTAAATAAATTCAAAAGAATCGATGGGTCGAACGTTTGTAGGAAAATCGCTCCCAGGTTTAACCCCATTGGGAAAAGAATAAATCATGTTTAGGCCGTTTCTTATCAGTACCGGGTGGCTTTAAAATAAAAAAAAATTAAATGTTTGAGAACTATGTCGTGTGCCTTCTGAAAACTGATTAGCTCAACCATTGTGTTCATTGCCTCGTTATATTGTATCCCTGTACTGCTCCCTAAACCACAATGTATTGTAAACGTGACGCTACATGCCGATAATCGTTAATAAATATGCGCGCTTTAGTAAAGAACGAGATAATTAAGTAGTTAGAAATCAGAATGACTGCAAACTGTGTCATATGTCCAACATTGCATGCAGCACACATGTGTTTTTGGCTTCCCAGACTTGATGTTATCATTTTACTAAACCTGCGAAGCGCATTCACAGCCCACATATGGCTAACTTTATATGCAGTTATGAAAATAAAAATGACGGATATATAAGCAGCTTGACTTGTTTGTACAATATATTGACGAATATAGTCTTTTATTTTTTTTCTGGCATTCTGTATGAACTGTCCACAACTATTTCCACGAAGTTTTGTCAGAAATTCCTTTTTCCATTGTGTGTCCGCCAACAAAGCTTTAAGAATCGACATACATGTAATGATTTATGACACCTGATGAATTAAGGCCACGCTATCATTTCCTAAAATAATCTCTGTCACATCTCAACAATTACGACAACCGAGTACCTCAGATTTCCATGCACATGGCCCTTCGCTTTCTGTTATATCTTGAACAACACGTAATCGCTCATTGGTCACATTCCAGCCTACCAAGAATAATAGAACTTATGGAGTATCTCCTCGATCAGGTTGCGAGAGGCAAACGGAGATGGTTGAGTAACTTAACATTTGAATACCTGCCAATATTAAACTTTTTTCGTCCCCTACGATTACCTCCCTTGTGAAGCAAGAGTTGTCTTCCTCTTCATCTCCCTTTGCGGTCTTGGAAAATTCGTAGGTTTCAAGTTAATAAAATGGGAGCCAAGTAAGGGTTAGTACTCTCAACCATCCATTGTTAACAACTGTTACCTGGCACTCACACGTTCCCTCACACTTGAATAATAGGAGGAGAATCGGTTTTGAATATATACTGCTGGTCGATTTTTTGTTTTTAAGAACTGGATTGTATTCGATTGATTGATTGATGTTTTACTCCACATTTAGCGGTATTTCACTATGCTGTGGCGTGAACATGGTCAAATTAATTAATTTATACATCTACATTTCAACAGAATCGCAATCAATAGAACTCTTGGCCGATAACATCAAATCGAGAAACAAAACAAACTTAATGTGACATACATAGGTGTTAATAATTTTAAATGTGTCAATATATTTAATAGTTCCAATTTGGATCTAACAATTGTAAATACGGTGTTACAAATTCTGTCAATTTTAGCTATTTACAATCATTTATAAAAATTAAATATAAAGATATCCACCGATCCGTTTAAGGTACTTGATTACAACATCGCCAGCAATGTTGTCGAACAAGTCCACCATAGAGGTGACTGTGTAGAACTGTTGCCTAACAGTTGCAAAGTCCACACAGTCAACCAATTTGTGTTTGATGTCGTACACGCAGTCACAAATTTCACATTTTGGTTCTAATTTGTCATTTTCAAGAAGGTGTTTTTATGAGGTGACATATGCGCTTCTATTTTACGCTGGTGAGAGATTGGTAAACTTCTCAGGGTCCTCTGACGTAAATAGAATTGATTTGAAGGAATGCCCATTACCTGATTAGTTGACAGGTCGGTATCCTCAATTGTATTTGGTAAGTAAAAGCTGCAGCCAGAATTCAATCACAATTATGTGTGTGTGTTATTCCTTGTGTTCTTTTACAACAAGTAATACGCAATTTGTTTTCTTAATGTAACATTCTGAATGGACTATTTTTCTATCGTATGAATTCTGTTCCCACAGATTTCACCCTAAGCAAACACATGCTAGGCAAACTTCATAATTGCAATGACACGATGTGTCTCGCCTTTGTAGGCTCTCCGTGGAGGGTGGGGGACAGGGGTGGTGAAACTTATTACGCCCTATAATGGCAACCCAACAACCCCTTAGGGACCGTTCCCAAATTCTAGGCTTGAGATGTGCATTTTAAACCGTAAAACCAGTTAACAAAAACGCATGAAACCGTTTCCTGGCCAGAAAATCGTGAAAAATATGTGGATTGGAAAATATGTGACACGAATTTCTTTTATGAAAGTAGTCCGCACAGGTGGCTGTCTGTTCCTCTGCCCAACGGGAAGTCTAGATCCAGAGTTATGTATATCCGATCTTCTATACTACCATATAGCCGTAGAGATACAGAGTTTAAACGCTAAAATCGTGTAAGTTTAAGTTTTTACACTTACGGACTTTTATGTGTTCCATTAACTAATGTCCAGTTATGTTGTGTATTCTGAACGCTGTGAAATTTTTGTTTATGTCAATTGCACCCTTAAATCGTCCAGAATCCGCATTTAAAAAAAATGGAACATCACGGTCAAACTTCTAGTTGTCAAGCCGCCATATTTCTAGCCTGACCCCGTCTCCCACAACGCATCGTGCTACATGAGACCCGCTGTAGGGCAATTACACGATTAGAAGCCTTCAAACTCAGTAGCTACGGGAAGTCAAGCTGAGCAATACACATCAGAACATGCCACTCGGACTCTACCATGGACAAAGCCGTTCGTGTCAGAGTGGTTTTACCCAACCATTTATTTTATAGTAAGAAGTATGCACAGTTACAGCTCAACTGTTTGTTTTATTTTTATAAACATAATTTTATTTATGACTTTGTACACATTAAGCCGTTAGGCTTATCTCGCGTACATTTATGCAATACAGCGGAAAATGAAAAATGAAAA
>JAQQZZ010038551.1:0-10478 GCA_030265115.1 Mopalia vespertina | reverse complement strand
TTGGAATACACCGCCGTCATATAAGTGAAATACCCTTAAGCACGGCGTAAAACACCAATCAATCAATCAATCAATCTAAATGACCGCACTGTGCATATTAAAATCAGGTCTCCGGTTTTTAAGCTCGCATTATTTTTTATGTGTTCCAAACTTCCAAGCACAAATAAACTAGAAGAGCTAGTACTCTTGATCTGGTAAATTATAACACTGACATTGCTCTCCACTTGTACAACTAATCTTCACTCTGTAGAAGGTGCAAAGGCCGTAACATTCATTTTGTTTTTGATAGGATTTTAATGTCCCAAGGCATATTCTCAAACATTTTCATTCCGTTTTATATTAAAGTAAAAATGCACTAAATTTTTCTCCGCGCTAAACCAATTTACGAGAAGAATTGGGAACAATTAAATGGTCTTCGTCAAATGGACATATCTATTGTCGTCGTAATCCGGGTATTCCAAATATATACATCGTCCGATCACCGGTTTCCGAAAAGCGCCGGTTTTCGAACAATTCATTATTTTCGCTAGTCTTTCGGAAATGTATTGATAAAGAATGCCGTTAAACTGAAAGAGCTGTATTTCGTCAAAAACTTAGCGAAAACAGCATCTCCAGAGACCTGCCTGAAGGTTAATTAGGACACGTTTAAAACAGACACGTGATTTGAAAACCGGTCATCGGACTATAAACTATTTATCCCAAATTAAACAAGGGGTTCAACAAGAACTTTACACAAATTTACACTCATCAATTTATCTCCTTGCGAATTATCCACGATCAACAAATAATACCGACAGAGAAGTGAAATCCACAAATTCACCTCCCACATAAAAAAAATTGTAAAATGTTTTCGCCCTTCTTTAAAGCAACCATACAGAGTTTGTTTTCTACGACATTAGACGCTCTCGCTCACGTTATACATAAAAAAGGTTGGCATCACAATTGTGTGTTTATGTAGGTCTAACTATACAAATCCAAGGTTGGCATCACAACTGTGTGTGTATGTAGGTGTTACTGCACATAACCAAAGTTGGCATCACAATTGTGTGTTTATGTAGGTGTAACTATACATAACCAAAGTTGGCATCACAGTTGTGTGTTTATGTAGGTATAACTATACATAACCAAAGTTGGCATCACAATTGTGTGTTTATGTAGGTATAACTACATAACCAAAGTTGGCATCAAAATAGTGTGTTTATATAGTCCTCACCACACATAACTAAGGTTGGCATCACAATTGTGTGTTTATGTATGTCTAACTATACATAAGCAAGGTTGGCAATCACAAAAGTGTCTTATGTAGATCTAACTGTATGTAACCAAATTTGGCATCACAATTGTGTGCTTATGTAGGTCTAACTATATATAACCAAGGTTGGCATCAAAATAGTGTGTTTATATAGGCCTCACCACACATAACTAAGGTTGGCATCACAATTGTGTGTTTATGTATGTCTAACTATACAAATTTGGCATCACAATTGTGTGCTTATGTAGGTTTAACTATATATAACCAAGGTTGGCATCACAATTGTGTGTATATATAGGTCTCACCACACATAACCAAGGTTGGCATCACAATCGTGTTGTTATGTAGGTCTAACTATACATGGTTTAGTTAGGTCTAACTTTAGCCAAATAATAGTAGTCGAAGTATTAACTGATATTGGTCGATACAACTTGGATAATTAGTATCCGACTGTGCTTAACATAATAATTACACCGGACAATTGCCTCAGACAAACTTTGCTCGTTTGATTGGGGTTATAACGTCATACTCAATGTAATTTCACTTATATTACGACGGATTGTCTACCTCACACTGTTCCTTGCCTAATCAAGGGGAAAAAAACGTGAAGAAACCTCGTAAAAACACCCCCGCGATTGTCTGAGGCACATCGTGCAACTCCCTCGTATACCGGATGGTCGACAGATCAACATTATAGCCTAATAGGATTAGTGGGCGCACAAACTAACCACTAAGCCACGGGCGCGGGCTGATACCGGTGGAAGTAATTCAATGTATTTTAATATGCCTTCACTAGCACTTAACTTGCTTTTCTGAATCAACACAATCTATTTATTTATTAATTTAATATCTTTATGCAAAACATAAGCAGCGACACCTTATTCTCAGTGTGCTTAGTATAAATAACTTTATGGACTGTAATTAAAAAAGCAAATATCTGATTAAACTTGAAGAACTGCCTATCTAGGAAAACTTTTAAATGTTTTTTGAACTGATATCATTTTTTTTTTAAATTGCGATAATCAGGTGTGTCGTTTGATACATGCAAGATCAAGGAACTGTTCTAGGAACATGTAAATATTTATTTGAACAATACGCGAAGAATTCCGCGGTACGATTCACGAGATCTAGACTATGCCGATATTTAATCAGTTCTGATTCATACTTTTGACTGAGAGGAAAGTGGGATCGCTTCAATCATTCTATAAAATAATAAACATTTGCAAGCATTAACACGGGGAGATTCGCTATGAAAAGTATGACCCTCTGCGGTATATAAGCAATCGTTTCATGCAGAGGACATCTTGCGCAAGCCAAATAAGAAGGCTGGTCCGTCTATAGCTTTCTCTGTAAATATGAAATAATGTATGCCAGAAAATAAATGAAAGCCCACTTAATAGTTATTATTCCACTTAGAGCTAAATGCGAAAAGTTTCCCTAATAATGGGTTACAAGCTCCAGGCTTTGAAGGTAGCATGAAGGGACCTTGAGACAGGGAAATAACTTCCTTTGAAAGACCAAGTTTCCCAAAGGGAGCTAGGATTGTTTTTGTGAAGATGCTAGCTATCTAGTGCTTGGTGGTCAATTATATTTTAATGTCCGGGAGCGTTTTGTAAAACGTGTAACCAGATAACAATATACTGTATGCATCTTCAGAGAGAGAACCAGACATGGGGCCCGTTCCACAAAGCGATCTTAAGTTAATCTTAATTGTCATGACAACCAGTACTGGAAGTATTGTGTCGCCATGGTAATAAAGATCAACTTAGTTGAGGATCACTTTGCGGAACTTTACCATGGACAGTTTCTGAAAAGATCTTAATCTCAAGTTGTTATGGGCAACATAATCTCAAGAGAAAGTAATAGAAAATAATGTGGCATATATAATATATTTGGCATAGTTTAAAAACAAACTTAACTACAAGCCTGGGTTGTTAAGAAAGGTAAGTGTTTTTCCAAGAATATGTTACTTAAGAATAAAGATAATTACAAATTAGCTGATGGAGAGGAAAATTTCACCTTAACCAAGCGGTCATTTCAAGATGTGGTCCTCTAGTACTCTTTATAAGAGAGGAGTATATGCCTTTTGTAAAATATGTAAAGATATGCCTCAATAAAGATAGAAGCAAATCGAGTTCTAGATTGCTCATATTAGAATACAAATGGAATTATGTTTTTCTTAGATCGTTTGTCTTTTATAGACCCTTTGGGACCATTAAATATAACATTTGGAGACTCCTTATCAAATCCGGAACCATCAGACTATTTGCTCTTTACAACACACCGATAGTCGATTCGCATACATGAGTTAATCGAAATACACGGTTAGGGATTTTAACCAAGCATCATAGCTTAACTAAATATGCGATAAGACGGTCTCCAAGTTACATAGCATAATATACTTAAATTGTAAACACAGACTGTCGGCAGGTATATCCCCTCCATACAGCATGAAAACCGATTCTACAGCTTGGCCTAAATTATAACGTTCTGTTGATTGGGGCTCTCTGATTTAATGTGGCGAAGAAGTCTCATAGCACATCCTCTGGAAACATCACGGGTTCGGTTGAAGCTAGTGGTAATTCCTATGCGCTCTTTTAGTATCAGATTTCATCATCCCCTTGAAGGTGTGTGGAGGAAGAAAGTATTCACCATTAATATCCAAAATCCCTGTTATATACCAGTTAAAGATATGTAGACTGAAACATAGACAACAAAATACATTATTCAGGCTGGTAGTAGGTGGAAGTTTAGTAATAGGGTCATTTTGATTAAAAGTGGCAATGCTCAAATCAAGATCATGTCTGGAATGCTTCCAGGGGATATATAGGTCATCTAGGTACAGACATTACAATTCGCGATTTAAGAACTTTCTAATGGCTTTAACTTCGTACTGTGGAAAAGAGGGTCGGGAAACAGATACAAGGCATTCTTAACCGAACGAAATCCTACTTCAATATCTGTACTTTTGTTACATCAAGGGTAACAAAGAGCAGATAATCCCGTTACTTCGTAGTAAAGTTTATTTGATCCTCTATAAATGACTAATTCGTTGAACCCCACTAGGCTGTAGGTCTTTTGGAACAAGTTATCGGTAGTTAAAGTTCATAAAGCCACCAGTATTTCATAGGAGATTGGGATTCCAGTTGCCAATCGTTTTGAGTTTGTAATCTACTTGTATAGTTCTAAGTTGGGTATAGACGATTAAGGCCAGGTCTCCTGTGCTTTGTGCATTTTGGGGAGAATTTAGAAGAGCCTATTTTCGGAGTCCCATCCAGCGAGCAGATAATCACGTTACTTCGTAGTAATGGGAAAGTAAATTTTATTTGATCTTATATAAATACGGACTTATTTCGTTAAAACCCACAAGACTATATGTACAGAGAGGGAAAGACCGGTAATAGGTCATTATGTATGTTATGCATAGACGGTTCATTTATTAGACTGTTTCTCTCTATGGCTAGTTTTCCCACAAAATCACAATCGCTCCAGTTGACTCACTGGGAATCGTGACATATCCACCATGGCCTTTAGTCAATACTGTGCAAACTCTATCGGATACCTACTAAACAGTTGGACAGAGGGCGATAGCGGTGGAATGGCATTTGACTAGTGTCGTATAAGGCGCATTCGACTGGACGTTTTCGTTAAGCATGGTGAACTGTACGTTTGTGAAGTTTCGTTGAGCACGGAACTCCACGTATTTGTTCCCCGTTAAATCGGTCACGTGTCCAGACAACATGGCTGTATAAAGAAACTTCACAAATTTGCCAGTCCAACAAAATTCGTAGAACACGGCGTCACCTGTTTTAACGAAAACATCTAGTCAAATGCGCCTATTGTCAATTATTGCCCGACAAGCAGACAAAGGCGTCGCCATATTGGATATAAATTCATTTGCCAGAAATCCATTCTGATATATTTTCGTGAAGTACTTTTATCTTCTGTGCAGCTATTTACGTTCTCAATGAAATCGTCCAGTCGAATGCGCCTATTGTTAAAAACATTGTTTCACCAGTGGATTGTCAAAATGGGATATGTAAAATCCAACAAAGCTGTCGGATTGCCTACCTAAGTAATCCTTTGATAGCCCAAACTGGAAAATGTGCCTCAATCAGAAGGCAATTGCTAAGTAGTTTCAATTGGGCTATCACAATCATGTAGTTAGTTGTACAGTGATAATTAAAATCATGATAAGCGATACAGAAATAACAGTAAATTTAATAATTGTTAAGCAGTTGACATTATAAACCCATTCTTTTCATCACTGTACATTTTCGATTCCAAGGAGGTGTAAATGTTGCGAAATCAAAATTAGTCTTCAGTGTTCGCGGTTCTGTACAGACCATATCTCAGAACAAATATAACGATTTACACCCTAAAAATCAAGAGTGGTATAGTTTGCTGAACTTCATTACTCATTCTTGAAGTCACCAGGATGCTACTGCCGGCCTTATCGAGAATTGCCAAATATGTTGTTGATTCTACCATTAAGGCTAATATTGCCGATGATGTCAAAAAAGACACGTTGTAAAATATCATTTTAACTAACCGATACTAGATTGAGAGACTTTAACAATATGGGAGGAGGGAAATTATCCGCGTGAAGAGACTACCTAAGAAACTCTCCGAAAAACTGCAAGATTTGTGTGTTTGGTGTTTAGCGTCGTACTGAAGGGTATTTCAATTATTTGACAACGGATTATTCACTGCATACAGTTTCTTCCTTAAATACGATGAACACCAGGGCAAAAACCTCGTAAAAAAAAACAACCCCAGCGATTGCCTGCGCCACATCCTGCGACTTACTCATATCAGAGGGTCGACCGACAGACTCGTTAAGCAAACTCGCACCAATAATAACCAATAAGCCACGGGTCCCGACAAATGTACAAAATGTATTATGTAACTTATGGGAGTGGATACAAAGCAGGATGAAACTAGCTTTGACAGAGGCCTAGCTATATTAGCTAAATATGGTAAATGTAGCAGTGTGTAATGGTTGTTTTTTTATAAGGGTTGGACTCAAGAAGTGGATGCAATAGCCAATATCGGTATTATAAACTTTTATTTAATTTTCTGAGAGTTCCGATCATAGATGGGTCATAAGAAAACAACTAACAAATACAAATGAAATACAATGTTGTCACTAAAGAAATGATTTATAGGACCGAACACCGTGATAATCAGTGTTCAATTTATAAACAGCGATTACTCAGTCCTGTTTCACACGCAGTTCACTATAATAAGTGGTTGATCCAGAAGAATTTTTATCCGTGTCGATGCGATCATCCATAGATGCAGCTCCAGTGGACGGTTGTGTTTCTGCTGGTTGTGCCAAGTGGCTACAAGGATTCGAAGCAATCATGGAGAAGATCCTGGTGGATCTGTCGGCTCATGTGATAGCCATTGGAAAACACTTCAAATATGGAAAATTCGATAATGTAAGATTTACACTTAGATTATTCACATAAGCAGTAGGACTAAGCGAGAAGTTACTGAACGACTGCAAATACAAATTTTAAAATTCATACCTCTTGTGTATAGCTAGTAAACGATGTCTCTAAAGATACCCTCCATAAATCTGCTCACACGTAGGTTTGCCGCGGCTGTGTACATTGGTCAATTATATTTGAAATCTTTCATAGTTTGTTGGTTGGTTGGTTGGCTTGGATGGCGCTTTCAAATCAATAAAATATCGATTTATGCGCGCCAGTGCTTTACATTGGATATTGCCAGTATATACCCTAAAATCTCTCATAGTGATTGGTTACAACTGTGTGCTGCTATCCATTTTGCTTTTAAATTGTCATACATTAACGCCTGGTTACAACACTTCTAAGTGATGAGAACGAAAACAGTATAACTATTCGTGTCGATACGACGATACGCGGTCATCAAATCAAACATTGATAAATTACAAGTCATCATGCTATGGTGTGGTCATACATGAAGCCTATCACTTCAGGATGACGATACTACCAATCTAGTGTATTGTTCTGTCATTAATCGTCATATAATAAAGCTCAATCATGACGGTCTTGCAGAATGTGAACTCGAGTGACATTCTAAAATAAAATAAATTCTACATCCTACGTCGAGACATTGACACTAAGATACACCCGGGCCATCTTGTTTTGCACTATTTGCTGGGCTGTGGCATACGTCGCCCCAAATATTGGCGGAAATTAATGCGTGATGGCCTGGCATATAGCGTACGAGAGTTATCTTAGTCTCGTCCACTATAGAAACTCTCGCGAGAATACGATTGCTCGAGTGATTGATAAACCGTGTGCATATCCCACCGGAAGGAACCGGAGTGGGTCACATGATACTTTTGGTAGGATTAAAAGTGTTATCACCCAGCTATACACTATCTTCGAGATATGTCTGCGGGGCGCTTTCAAAGCTAGAAACAGCAGAACCAGTGATTTTGTTCATACAGAAAAAGCATATAAGTGCATCGTGTCACCTAGACCAATACAGAATGAAACACATGTACAATCTTATAGTTTTAATGGTATTGGTTTCCCTCTCAAAAGGTATTCTTTAGAAACAACAAGAATCAACAACTTTATCGAATTCAACTGCTAGATCTAAATTATGTAGAGCTGTGGGCATTTATATCGCCACTGGAAATTGTGAAGTGATGCCTACATTGGGTCATTTGCATACAAGAATGATGTTGTTGTTGTTAAAGAGTATCTTCGTTAAAAATAAGAACCAGCAACCTTCGATTTCCGTCGAACTTTCATCATTTCGATAGGTCTGGTCATGATAACTGCACATTGTGTAATGCAAATTGTATGCCCACATTTTGGCGTTATTCGAAAATGTTCCCAGTAACTCTGACTCACGCATACCAATGTCAATATTAAGTACATGGATATATCTTTGTTACCTATATTGGGTCTAGAGTTAAATACAAATTTAATGGTAAAAATGAAAATGAAAAAAATTGTCTTATTTAAATTGATATCCTTCCTTCTAGAGACCGGATTGAGCATCCAATGAACCAATAAAAATTATTTCTTTTTGTATTTTTTTAATTTGTTAATATCAATTTATCTAAAGTGTTACCACGATTTACCGTCCAACATCTAAATAGGGTATAATAGCCCCTCGAGGTTTCTTCTTTCTTCTTTCGAAGCAAATAATATAACTAATCTAACATCCCTGCTGTTCTATTCTATGGCGAATACAATTGGATACAAAAATACAGAAAATATATCTCCTCATCTCCAGACAATATAATAATATCATATTAGGATTTAATTTGTATCTAGTGTTGAAATATAGCCCTAAACATTGATATAACACAAACTGTCTGGTAATGGAGAGGAAGAAACTCGATATACCCTAATGATGATATTTTAATCTATATTTGATCTGTCTGTTTTATAACACAACCGTTATATTTGACAAATGTGGATAATTTATCATTTTAACATAATACTAAAGTCACATTGTTTTTGTCTTGGTATGATAAATCAACTAAATAAAACACAGGGCCATCCCTTATAATCTGTGGCGACAAAGCTCACTTTTTAAATCTCCTAACGTTATTCAAATCTCCTAACATTATTCTCGTCATATAAGTGAAATACCCTTGAGTACGACGTTAAACCCCCCTAACGTTATTCAAATCACCAGACAGCAACAGGAGAGCGGTGAATATCGTGACGAATTTAACGACAGGCCACTGCCTGGTAGCGATGACCGCTTTCGTACTCCCAGTTACTTTAACGCAAACCTCTTAAGCGTGTCAAATATTTTTTGTCCTTCTCCATCTGTCATTGATAGTTCCGACAGCACCGCCAACAGATAACTGATGACCAGGGTAAAAGGACGAGTTCATTTTTCACACGAATATAAGCCACGTAAGTGATTTAGTCATGAGTTTTAAACATGGAAGACAGTCATTGTCAGTTATGATTGATGAGGAGGGGTTTTTTTTCTCAGAAGAATAATAATAAATCCTTCTCTTAACGAGGAAATCTCCAGCCATTAAGGGATCCAATTCTAAGCGTGTTTGTGCGTGTGCTGCAAATAACAGTTGGTAATTTAAACTGTACGCACCAATTGTAGCATTTACTAACTGCAGAGAAAATTGGCCAGAACGCTAGCAATGTCGTTCGTGTCTCTGTTCTGGTGCGAATAAGTACCCTAACAGCATTTGCTGATCGAACGTACAAATAGCATGTTATAGCATTAGTACACCGGGCAAACAAATGATTGACAACAATGGTCAAAAAGTTTTATTCCCTTCTCAAGTTACGAAATATGCCTGACCAGAATACAAGGTTGTTTACAGCATGCTTTAAGACTTGATCAAGTTTCATATCCTTGCAATGTAACTCTGTACGTCTGGTCGTAGCTTTCTGTATAGTATACCACTATTTGAATACGTACGTTTTACTTGTGTTTAAATATTACCTGCGTTTCAAGATTTATGCTGTTGATTATTTTGAATCGTGAGTATAATCACAGGGAATTAGACACGGGTATTAAATTTAGCACTTAACTGCAAGAACATGAATGTAATAATTGATGACGTCTCCAATCTTACGTCTCCTTTGGCTAAGGAATGGAAAACACTGGAACGCACATATTGTCTGCAGTCCCATCTTCCCAATGGAAGGGTCAAAATACGTAAGGCGAAGTTTCACATTTCTACCCTTGCTGCAATTCGCACCAAAAACGTGCCACAAGTTACATTGGACTTGTGTAGAAACATTCAGCCAATCAGAGACTCTTTACATAATCAAAGTCGACAACAAACAAGCGTGGCGCCACTGTCAGTTAACGTGTCTGTGATGATGTCAGAACACATTAATGGGATCATGCGTGCATATTACATGTAAAGTTGTCATCCTTTCTTTAGACCGCCTATTTCCTTAAAATGGAAGCTCAAATCTGATTGGGTGCAGGTAAACAGTAGCTGTTGTAGATTCCAGCTAACTTACATTTTTTCCGGGGCCGTGGCTTAATGGGAGCGTGTACGCTTCCTAATCCTACTCCAATTTACCGTTCAGGGCATCGAGTCCGTCTGTCGACCATCAGGTATATGTGTGAGTCACACGATGTGGCTCCGGCAATAGCGGGGGTGGTTTTTACGAGGATTCCTCCCGGTTTTCCACCGTAATGAGACAAGGAACAGTGTGAAGTGGACAATCCGTCGTCATATAAGTGAAATACCCTTGAGTACGACGTTAAACCCCAATCA
>JAQQZZ010038540.1:0-10479 GCA_030265115.1 Mopalia vespertina | reverse complement strand
CCCCCCCCCCCCCCCCCCCCCCCCCTCTATGCGTTAGTAGACAGATATGCCAACACGAAAACTGTTTTTCAAAAATCAGCACATATATAATATTTGCCTCTTTAATGTCTCGCTCGACGATTTTGTTTCAAAATACACAACAAAAAATATCCATTCCTTTTATTAATAATAAAACATTTCAATACTTTTTATAACAAAGAAACTTAATTCAAAATGCTGATAACAAAATCGATAAACCTGAGCCTTTTGGTTAATTTTTCTAGCTAGCATATTGGCACTGTCATTGACAAGGTCATGGATAGATGGCATATCACAACAAACTAGGCTTCCCATCACTGTGTTGAATTGTGGTTCCAGTGATGAATGAAGTAAATATCTATACACCGGCCTATTGCTACTCAATATGTCCATAGAAAAAGACTTAATGATAGGCAGTTGTGTCAAATGTATACTAAATTGATAGCCAATATTTACATGCCTATTTCAGACATGTGAGATTTTGGCAGGTTCTACGTAGGCAGCGAGTTATTTTTCAAGAATACTTCAACGTAGACATTACAATTTGTTTCGTTTTAAACATGGCAACTTAGGGGAAAAGGTAGTGTCCCTTTTTTAAGTTCAGTCAAGACCCTTGACACCGTTTTCGGAAGATGTTTTTTTGTATCTCCATGGAAATTCTAACGGTTGGACAGAAAACGTATTGATCTAAACAAAGTTGTGAAAAACATTAGATTATTTTGTTAGTTGAAGGGTTATTCTACGAGATAAAGTAATTCAGTTGGTGTAAAAGAATCCACCAAATATGCACTGTGTTTGTATTTTATATATGTGTCAACCTGAGTGTCAAGGTTATTCAAGCACATCTACATACAAACGGTTCCGACCTATATTCTTCCTCAATATGGACTAAGAAAAAGGATTGCTCTCGAAATAAACCGAGGGGTAAAGCAATTCATTAATGGTCACAGTCACGACCACTTCTTCCCTCAGTCGCTTACTAAGACAATAATCGATCTTTATAAGTAATAACTTCCTGAAACCCGGTCAGCGTAATGACCAGTTTGATACAGATTTTAAAAGGGTAAATAAAACCTCGGCAAGATATTTAACCCAAGTCATGAAAGATCATGAATTTTGACCTTGCCTTCTCTTATGCAATAAAATAGAGTAATCAGAACTTTCGACATAAGCTTTTAAATTCTTTTTTTTTTTATAGAGGAGGATTAGGAGGCAGCTTCATGTTATCCTCATGCTCTTTCAGAGCTTAATGACAACATGAAGCTGATCTGTTAATTATGTCGTTGTGTTGCATCCTGTGATTGTCCTGTGTTTATCCTGTTTTGTACTTTTTTTTATTGTTGCCAGTGGCGTCGAGGGTGGTTTCCTTTACCCATTGGGCTGGTACGCGGTCATGTGAGTGAAATAACCGTAAGGACGGTGTTAAACCTCAATCCAACAAACAAACTATTGTTCTTTATAGCTGGCCATCCCTCCACCCATAAATTTGGTTCTTTCCACTCACTACTACCTCGAAGTATAGTCTTCGTACAATCAGACTTCCCCTCGGCCTAGACCTTCCGCCAAATAGTCTTTTCACTAGTCTGGGCCTTCTTGTGCGTCTACCACCATAGTCTAAGACCTTCTCCTCCTCACCGTATCTCTCAGCCTTAAAAGTCAGCATGGTTTTCATGGATTTCGTCGGCAGTAGGCGAGCACCAGATGGACATTGGTCATGTTATTGCATGGAGTGACGTATCAATACTTAAAACTGAAACAAATTTATACGCACAAAAAGTTAGGGAGGCTATTGATATAAACAGAAAAATGCGCGAAGGTATAGAATCGTTACCCAGTTGCCAGGGGTTGCTGTAAGAACAATACGTATGAAACTGCTCACCGGAATTTTGTTACAGATGTACTGTGATTAAAGCAGTCGGTTTTATTTGCTAGGAGTGAACACAGGTTATAGAGCGTATATATACACGATTTTACATCCTGAACGGCTAGCTAAAAAATCCGGAGAACATGTTGCACCGAAGGTTACTGAAGCCGAAATGAATTAAGCTGGTGTCCAAATGAACGCTGTGTGTTTTATATTTTATATTTCGAGGATCTGCAAGGCATCACAAAAAATTTCGGAACTGATCGCTGCAGATGCCAATATGAATAAACTAAAAATTTTCCCCAAATTCCTTATTAAAATGTAGAGCTTGCCTTGACAGGATTCGCTGGACTGACGATACAGCGAATTGCTTTTTTTCTGCATTTGTTTAACAGCTTGATTCAAACTATATGTGGGTGAAGATAGAGATTTGAAGATTCAGAAAATAGGTTATATTTTTGGTTATCGAGATACATTGGCTAGAGCAGATATATGCACTTACAGCGTTTAGTTTATAGGAAAAAACGTTTAAATTGGTAATGTTTTGGACCCCGCGATTACGTCCAGTGCTGATTAACGTCGAACAGAGTTTGAATAAGTCACAAAAGTTAAAAACAATACTTGTATCACATTTGCGGACAGTCCATTTCTAAAATGCCAAAATTAAGATATTTTAATTAAATCAGATTACAAAGGGTCAGCTGCGTTCATTATGGGCAAACAAGATTGCTTGAATGAGACGGGACGTTACTTGAGAAATCCTGGCCATTTTAAAAAGCTAAATAGCCCTTTTTGGCTGAACAAAAAGTACGAATTCCAAACGTCTTTTGAGGATACAAAAATCCTTACCAATAGGCAAATTGATTATCTACTTGCAGGTCTGAACTCCTAAATTTTGCCTTAAATTCGAAAACCACAGAAGAAATCGTATCATCCGCATATGACGCCAGATAGATGTATAGTACAGGATCGTGGCTCTAAGTCAAACCACCTATCGAATCTTTCTAATTAAAAACTAAAATCAATAACCGCCAGTCATTCTGGATTTATGAACAGAATATTGTCTACTTTGTAAATAAGTGATCTGAAATACAAGTTCATAAAGCCGTCATATTAGCGAGGCATTGTTATTGTGCAGGGGTCTCATGGGGCTTCCTGAGATAATGAGTTGACAGTTCAAGAAAATTCTCACAAGGTGCTACCCCACCCTTGCTCTATATTTATTTTAGTTTTTGGTTTCTTGTCGGTTTTTGGTTTTCCTCTCATCTCATGCAACATGTTTCTGTTACAACACCGTAATTGTTATGTTCTCTACCATTTGTAGGTGAGCTTACATGTATTGTGTTTCTCTATTTAAGTTCAACTGGAATCTTTTTAACCCGGAGCTGGGATCAGTATAGTCTACATACTCTGTCCGAACTTGGAGCTAAGATTGTCGATAACCGTTAAGGATCAATATTTGGCTGATGGGTATATCCATTGCAATATACTATCATCGAGGTATTCCTCGTTTTGGCGATCAGACAAAAATCAAAGCGAACTGATAAAAAACGAAGACCAACCAAATACATCTTGCCATTGTTCATACAATGTATGTCATGGAAAACAACAGAGAAAGCCAATATTCTTTTCGATTCTTGACCCTAAGTATGCGTATTCTTCGTTGTCTATTAGAGCAGTCATGTTAAGGTACGTCCTTACTTCGCTGAATGGAAGTTTAATGTATTTCAACGTTCGGACATACAGCAGAAGGACGTAAGTCTTATTATCATTGACGACTACTCGAGCTAGAAGGGATAACTCCCCTTCCGTTGACTAGAAAGATGGCCCAAGTGTGACAAGGTGTGGAATAGAGTTTCACGCCAGGCCTCACCTTGTCTGGAGAAGTTGGGTATTCCTTGTCTCGTACTGATTCTCAAATAACACGATTCATTTGAATATAAACACTACTTTGTTCTAGGTGCATTTGCACGTTTCCTTGGTACCTAAAAATAAACATGACGCATGGTTAATACTCCATACAATGAGTAAGCCATTGTAAAATTGGTTGTGTAACAAAACAGTTGGCCACATGTCCTGTAAGAAATAGGCCTGCTTGAGATGTGCTGAAAGGCCATTGCGTCATTAAACGGTTGCAGTCATTCCCGTTGTGAACTATTGATGTTGTTTGGTCAACGTTCTATACAGCCTTTGCAACGAAATGCTACAATTACTTTTATTTTATCTTATTTGTTAGATTGGTGTTTAAAGCCGCACTCATATTTCACTTATATAACGGATTGGTATTGACGATGTTCGATGGAAAACACATGGTCAAAACCACCCCACGATATTCCCAGTCACCTGATGGGTTCGATTTTATACCTGGAGACAAACAATGGCCTCGAACCTGCGAGGTGAGTGGTTCAATGGAGCTTCTTGTTGTCCTGATGGCCCCAGATGGCGTCGAAGATGATTTCCTTTACGCATTAGGGAACCGAACAACCAAGATTAGCAAAAACCAAGAGCGAAACACGCATTATATATGGAATTGGCTAAATTATATTATATTCAGTCGTACGTGAAATGTAAGTACAAAGCAATAAAACAGAGCAAAAACTTGTTTTCACGACAATGACTTGCCTGCTGATGTTGGTATTCTGGATCAAAAGGGCTTAAAGCGTGCCAAGGATCTCTAAATGTAACTTTACGTAGGTTGTTGAATAACGTTTGACGCTATAAGATTGTTTTGAACAAAACATAGGTCACAAAGTCAGCCATGTGTCACGCAATTGGATACAGTTGAAACTCCCTAGGCAGAAATTTGACACCTACTCATGAAATGTTGCCCTGAAATGGTTCTTGTGACGTACTTCTTATTTTGGCTAGGTATAAAATAAAACATAAAATATCTGCTTGCATGCCTTTGTCCACAAAGACAATTGATGGGGGAGCCATATATGGATTGCATCACCTAAAGGACGGGCGTGTGCCGCTTCTCAAACAAGCAAACAACAACAGCGACATACGAGCGAGAGATATTGATTATTGAAGGTGTGTAACTGGGGGTCGATCTTTTTTTTTTATCAAAGACGTTTATTTTCCCCTGTGTTTTGCTTTTACCAACATTCAGAAGCGTAATTTATTGTCAAAGTAATGATTCAACTAATGTGTTTATATGTGCTCATTTCATAAGCGAGCTCCTCCGGTAATACATAACAAAGGGGCTAATGGTCCGAGAATCCGTTATGGGCTAGGTCGTCTATTTCCCCACACATTAAAGGTCTTCACAACAAGGTGTTCCTGTACTGCCATTGTTAGGACCACACGCAGTATTTAGCTAAATGCTTAAAAGTATCATGCTTGACAACAGGGATGCCTAGGAGTTAGCACTAGCTAAATGAAGCTTTTTTGGTATCGGTTAAATTGGATTTTTATATATTTTTAAGTGACTATTATTTCACTGACATGAATGCGGAATCAGTAGTAATGTTGGGGATATCTTAGAAGCCGCTTTCTCTAATCAAAGAAGTCATTGGTAACTTTCAACAAGCCAAAGCAGAACCCAAGAATCCAATCGGCGATAGACCATACATGAATTTTGGTTCTACGTCGATATCCCCAACCGATCCACCTACATGTTCCTGATGGCCACAACGCAAAATCAGCAACCAACGAGTTTGGTTATACCACAGGTGTCTTTAAATTGTTAAAGCTTTAGATATATCCTGATGCTTCTAATTGTCATTTCTTCCAAACCATCATCAGTTAGAAATCTTGTTTTTGTTTTGAAAACCAACCACATTTGAGAATTTATTCTCACAAAAGTTAGGGGAGTATTGTACATAGTGGACAACGTTGAATGTAAGGCTGCAAAATCCTGACCACATTGCCTTACTTCCCGGCTGTTAAATCCTAAACAGACCCCAAGACGCCTCTTACCATTGCCTGGACGAACAGTGCCATAGTGTCAATAATTTAGTGTGGTTACAGTACATTTATTGGGTTAGAGCAAAAAGGTTAAAAGGGCTCAAATGAATCTTCATCCCAGATAGGAAATGACTGGATATAAAATACATTTGTGGGCAATATCTCTTTAAAAAGAAACGTATTTGGTGTATCTGTGTCAGAGTTTCCCCTTGAATTTTTGTGTCAGTCTGCTAGACACCAAATCCAGTTCGAAATCCGGTTGATGCTAGACAAATTTATTAAAAATATATAACTGGTGTTAAATATGTTCTATGACTTTTACTTCTTCTCTTAATGACAAGTATATAAAAAAAACTATATGGTGGGCTGTCATTCAAAAATTTTACTAACCCCAATCACCCGAAATTCAAATCTTTGAAAACAATATAAATTTGCATGCAATTTTATAAGCGATAACACTGCGTGCAATTAAAATATGACAGCTTAATGTATATTCGTTCAAGTGATGTATTACTTACACCACTATGATGTTTCTATTCCGACTGTTCGTGTCTACTGTCTACTGTACATTGACGTTATGTGGAAAACATGGAATTTATAAAACGATAAAGTCGATTTGAATTACAGTCATTGGTCAGTCAATTTAGATGGTGAAGATAATTTAAAATAATTATCTTGTTTTTCTGCTGGTATTTTTATTCCGTAAAAAAAGCATAGTTTTTATATCAAAATGTCGAAGAAAATAGACTGATGAATTAATATGCGGTTTTACGTACAAGTAAGTAATGGGATAAATGACGAATGTCTCAGATTTTGTCAGAGTCGGTAATTTGTCTAATTCTTTTCAACTGTTAAAAGATGTTGTCACGGACGGCAGTCGCTTGGTAAAAGTCTGCGAATTCTTTTATTTTGGAGGAAATTAATGTTTTTTCACTTTATATCAGAGAGCGTATTAATTGAGTAAAGAAACGCTCCGGCCATTTGTGTTCAAAAAGATGAAGCTGCTAAAGAAAAAAGAAATCAACGTTGAATAATTTATGGCCCAATGACCTGAGTCGAAATGTTACAGCAGTTACAACAAACCATGATTTGCATCGTTGGAATACAAATCTGGATGCCTGCAGAAATGATTTTCGCGATAATGCCAGAAACAGTATTATATTGAACAAAACCATCCAACAAAATCTTGCACTAATCTTGATCCACGGTAAAGTAAAATGAATATCCCGCCAACTAGTAACCCAAAACATATAAGCTTAGAGAATTTTCGTTTGAAAAGTTTGTGTGATGTATACAGAAGTAATACCTTGATGATAACCAAGTGCGATATGTCTATGTTTTAGAAGACTTCGACTGACATAAACCGTAAACCTTGTTTGATTAGGGTTGTAGGCCGTACTTAAGGTTATTAACTCATGTCACGGCATGCAATCACAATGTGTGAGGGAAACAGGATATTTCCTCTCCAGTTGGCCACCAAAAACAGTCATTTCACAACCAGATATTTGATAACTCAATAATTCCAACATAAAACACAAATCAGACACACATATATTTCCATTTATGGAATATTCTTGGATGTTGCTCCCAGTAAGACGTGAGCTATATTCGCTCACAAGTGATTTTGGTAGACTCTTACAATAATAAAGTCAACCTTAATTTAAATGTATTCGTGACAACTGCCTGTGACTTTTATTTTGAATTAAAAGTGCTCCTGTAGCTAAATGTACAGTTCATGTACAGTTCGGCAGAATCGATTATAAAAAGAAAATTGCACAATCAAGTTTGATACCATAGTTTTGACCTCATGATTGGTTGAAAGTATAACCCACTCAACGCTTGGGCCTCGTGCGTTATCTCGTCCACCATTCACCAGACAAATATTTATGGTATTCAAAGTTCACTGCGCAATATCCTCTATTTATTATACGCATCCATTTGAGAGATACAAACAAGCAACAGATAGCAGAGGGCTTTTATACCGGCAAGAGTATTTAATTCAGTGATATCTAAGATATCTCTGTTTGTTATGCCCAGTTCCTCAATCTTCAAACCATCCACGGCAAGAAATCTATCTTGTTCTGAGAATCAGCAAAACCTGGAAGTTTATTCTCGGGCAAGTTAGGTCATTATTATAACACAATGGGCGGCCAGTATTGTACGTCTTCTATAGACGACCACGCTGTCCTGCTTCCTGGCTTAAAAACCTTATCGACCAGAATTACATCGCTTATCATTACCAGCACGAGCCTCCTGGGTGTTGTTTGCTGTCTGTTAACCACTGGGCATTAAAGACGGAACTAAAATATACACTTTGAGATTTACCATAAATGTGCGTCCAACTTCTAGTTGTTATAAAGTCTTTCGGCTGTGCCTGTATTTAAGGGTCTTTTCAGTGTCGTTATTGAGTAACTTTTAAGGTCTACGATTTAATATTTGTTTTGTGGATCTTACACAGTCCAATTAAGATACTCACATTGCAGCTAATTGTGAACAGCATTTTCTTTTTATATGAAATATTGATTTTCCTTTGATCGATACCATCCAGATATATTTTGTTTATGTATGCTTTTGTAGATGATTCGAAAAGCCGTTTTCAATCGACCTGATGGGCTCCGATAAATAATCCGAATATGTATTTCTTTGACGGGTAGTGGTGCGTGCAAGGTTGACAATTATGTCTTTCCCCGTAATGTATTTATCTATTCACGTACAGTTGTGTCTTGTATCCATAAAAGCATGGCTCTATTTTATTGAATGGTTGGCTGAACGTCTACTGGGATTTAAACGCAGTCTGGAAACGTCTCGAAAGGTCTTTCTGAATGTCAATTCATAGAACGGATGGAGAAACTTTTGTGAAATGACAATTCCTCATGTTTCTATACTGTACACTAACAGTGGCCCAGCTAGTGCTAGAACTACGTACAGATTTGACCCATGACTCTGTAATACATGTTCCCATTTATTTCAAGACTCGCAAGTCTAAACTCTCCGAATTTGCTAAAGAAGTAGGCATTGACCTTTCAGGCATAAGGTAGTAGTGTCAGCTTTTTACTACAAATACTTTCAGAAAAAAGTTCAATGTCCTTCTGTCGGATCGATTCATAAAATTGTGTCCGTTGAACCCTTTTTTGTTTTTTATTTTAAGAACTGTCGTCATGTTTGAAATGATCATCGCAATTTTCTCAGAGTTTTTATCGATTGCACTTAACTGATGTATTTTTGTGAAAACCCCATAGTTAAATTACTGAAAACCGGAGAATTAACCTGAAATAATTATTATTGTTTGTTTATTGGTCACTCGAGCCAGGGTAGTGTGGCAATAATTTGTAAGTATATAGTGAAATATCGTCGAATGTCTAAATGTTTCTCTAAACAATGATATTTTGTCTAGCTCGTCAAGAGGGTGTTGATGTGAGGTCAACAATAGGGCAATGGATAAGTGAAATCATGGTGTCATGGGTATTTCTTATGTTTTTTGGAGGTAATTACTGTCTGCTAAACTTTATCAACTATATCAGAAAGTGTATTAATTGAGTCAGAGAATGATCCGACCATTAGACTAAATAAAGCTTCGATAGAATATATGCCAGTGTTGAATAATTTATTGTCTAACAGCTTGACCCTGGCTAACACAGCAGATGGTGCCAGTCGTCAAACAAACCAAAATGTACCACGTGGGAATACAGATTGGTGTTCCTGCGGAAATGATTTGGGCGCTAATACCAGCTGGCACTGTTATATTAACACAACCATGCGAGTCACCCAAAAGGGTTAAAATGATATAGTCGACTCACTAGGAGTGTCCAATGAACATCCAAAGACGCGTGAGGCAAGGATAGACAAATTATTCCACTGCATCCAGACAGCTTCTTTTTATCCGATACCGACAGCGTTTTTTTTATTTTATTTTTCCGTGTTTGGCGTTATTCTGGAATCGAGCCCGAGTGAATATGGAGTTTAATCACGACACATAAGAAGTTTTGGTTTCAAGCTTATAGTTATGCACAATAAAATTAGTACCGGATCAGCTCCTTTATTATAAAAAAAAACATAAGTGGTGGCAAATTTAATCATTCAAAACATGTTACTTGTCTCACTTTTCTGATTTAAAGGAGCTTGATTAGAATAATTAACGCACTCTCTGGGAAATAGATTTGTCCGTATTTTCAATTAATTGACGATTACATCCAGGGGAAATGGTCTCAGGTAAATTATACTCCTTGTTATATGAACACGTCGTGATAATTGCTAGGCTGTTGGGCGATTGATTAAGATTCGTTTGTCCGAAAAATGTTGTTGCAACCTTACCCAAAAACGCTATTACTTCAGTGAAAAAAAAGTTTATTTTGTAATCCAAATTAACAAAAATATTGACATATATTTTTTTTTTACAGTTTCTGTATCGAAATTTCAAGGACTGTCGCAGACCGTTTGTTTTTGTTGTTGTTGTTTGATTGCTTAGTACATTTACGCGGATGTCTTTTCAGAACATATTTAAAGATTGGCAGCTATCGCCACTAACTGAAATACTGAACGTTGTACACCCGTACCAATAAGGAACGTAACAAAGCTAGGTAATTGCACTTACCTCTTGATAATATCCAATTCGCTACTTGACAATAAGTCACAGAGTGTGGTAATTTTGTCTTTGTTTGGGTTTGTTTGTTTGGGGGGGGGGGGGGGGG
>JAQQZZ010038518.1:0-10479 GCA_030265115.1 Mopalia vespertina | reverse complement strand
ATCTAGTCTTGATGAATCTTAACAGGATAAGAGGATTTCAATCTAGTCTTGATGAATCTTAACAGGATAAGAGGATTTCAATCTAGTCTTGATGAATCTGAACTGCCAGGAGGGTTCCAATCTAGTCTTGATGAATCTTAACAGGATAAGAGGATTTCAATCTAGTCTTGATGAATCTTAACAGGATAAGAGGATTCCAATCTAGTCTTGATGAATCTTAACAGGATAAGAGGATTTCAATCTAGTCTTGATGAATCTTAACTGGATAAGAGGATTTCAATCTAGTCTTGATGAATCTTAACTGGATAAGAGGATTTCAATCTAGTCTTGATGAATCTGAACTGGTTTGAGGACTCCAAACTAGTTTTGAGGGATCTGAACTGGACATAAAAATTTAAATCTAGTGTTTAAGTTTTTAACTGGACAGGAGGATTCCAATCTAGTTTTGAGGGATCTGAACTGAGTAGGTGGATTCCAGTTTATTCTTCAGGGATCTTAACTGGACAGAAGAGAATTCTAATCTAGTCTTGATTGTTTGTTTGTTTGATTGGGGTTTAATGTCCTACTCAAGGGTATTTCACTTATATGATGATGGATTGTCCACTTCACACTGTTCCTTGCATAATTACGGTGGAAAACCAAGAGGAAACCTTGTAAAAAAAAAACACTTCCGCAATTGCCAGAGCCACATCATGCGACTTACTCAAATACCTGAGGGTTGACGGGTGGACTGCATCCTGTGAACGGTACATCAAGGTGGAATGTTAACATTTACAAACAAAACTAACCTTTAAAAAGGGGAACGGACTTCCAGATAGAAATAGGTCCTAGGCTGGCATACTGGCCAAATGACAACTCCATTAGTACTAGAGGTATTCCACAAAATATTAACATAACCAGGTAAGGAATAAAAAAAGCACCTGAAATGAGAAAAGGGTTTTTAAATTATTTAAAATTATTACTACAAGGTACAAGAAAACAAAATGGTAGACATTGTAACAATCTGTTTTGCTTCAAAACAAGGTTATGGTAGACAAGATTTGCTCTTGAAAGGACAATGCACTTCATGCATTTAAAAGGGAATTCCAGAAAAGTCAGAAAAGCATAATGTTCATTTTCTCATCAAAGTTATATCTATTTGAAAGGATGTTGTACAGCTTTGTTGATTCCATAAGCTTTGATTTGGACGCTACAGAATTGATTGATTAATGCCTATCAAAGTGGCAAAATAACATTGAATACAGTATTATAGAACAATTGAAAGCTAAACCCAGTCAAAAGAAAAATTAAATCCAGTGTAAATGAGATCTTTATAAGAGGTGAGGCTGTGTGTGAATAAAATTATAGACTTACCACCTCCATTTCTGTAGACAAGGTAAGGAAATCTCCAGACATTACCAAGACCAGCCACAAATCCTAAACCAGAAACCAGGAACTCATATTTGCTGGTCCAGTTACCACGCTCCTCATTCTCATCCCTGCTGGAATCACTATCAGAACTATACTCCAATTCCATAGCTTCAGCCAGATATCCACTACCAGGTAACAACTCCATATCCTGTCCCTCCACATACACCTGTAAACAAAAAGGTCAAAACTATAATACACTCTACCACCAGGTAAAAACTCTCCATCCTGTCACCTCCACATACATCTGGAATCAAACAGGTAGAAACAATAACAGTCTACCCCCAGTAAGCAACTCCATGTCCTATCCCACCACATACACCTGTAATCAAATGGGTAAAAACAAAAGCACACTCTAACCACCTCTAGGTAACAACACCATGTCCATCCCTCCACATACACCTGTAATCAAAGATCACCAGATAATAGCTCCATGCTCTGTATCTCCACAACAAGAGAAAACAATGTACTGAGGTAGATCAGGTATTAAATACCTGTTTTTGTTTGGGACATACTCTTCTTAAAGTTATCTCATCTTAACGGAGTCTTGTTAGCTCAATAGGTGACTAATTGTTTAAATCCACATAGGTTCTTGAATTCACTTTATTTCACTCATATAAAAGACCACTGGAGGAAGGAATCAGCTTCAAAGTCACTAGCCATTAAGTTACCAGCCAACAACATTTGCTCATTTTCATGTAGAACTAATCTTCAACAATGTAGAACAATGATCCATTTTCAAAACTATTTAAACACTATGATACCCAAACGAAAGTTCAGCTAAGAAAATGTTAAACTTGACTTTTTCAGGTAATACAAATGAAAATGATGAACAGGACCCTTAGCTCAGGTAAGGACAAAATTCTGTACCACCAGTGAATTCTATCTTCTTCAAAGAAATGAATAAATAATAAGCACTAAAAGCCAAATGCCTAATACAGTAGAAGCCCTAAAGCAGTCCATTAAAAACTTACTGCTCTGTCATCTTCTACCATCGTATTACTATTCAGCAATAGCATGAATTTCCTTTTATAAAATAAAAAACACACTTTCTAAAATCTCTTTTATTACGTAACATGTCAATTGTAGTTACGCAATCATGCACAAATACAAAGAAAACAGAAATGAAAATGGCAGCTTTAATCAATGTATGCACTAATGATCAACAATAGTTGTGTTTCAATTTAACCAAGATTTTGTAATAAAAAAATTGAAAGGGTTTCCTGAACTAAAGAAATGTCTTAATCACCCTTTCAACCAGATTTCTCTGATTGTTTAACAAAAGTTTGAAATACTATGTACATGTACAATTGAAGAGACTAGTTTGAGTAATATAATTAACCGTACTGAATTAAACCACCCTGGAGACAAACAACATTGGAGACACATAACCTGGGCAACAAACTATCCAGAGATAAACTACACTGGATACAAACCACACTGGCGACAAACAACATTGGGGACAAAACACATTGAAGACAAACCACCCTGGTGACAAACTACATTGAATACAAATCATCCTAAAAACAAACCACATTGAATACAAACCACCCTTGAGACAAACCGCATTGAATACAAACCTCCCTGCAGTCAAACCACATTGAATACAAACCACCCTGGAGACAAACCAAACTGGAGACAAACCACACTGGAACTTAACCACCCAGGAGACAAACCACATTGTAGACAAACCACATTGGAGACAAACCACACTGGAACTTAACCACCCAGGAGACAAACCACATTGGAGACAAACCACATTGGAGACAAACCACATTGGAGACAAACCACACTGGAACCTAACCACCCTGGAGACAAACCACACTGGAGACAAATTACCCTGGAGACAAACCATACTCGAGACAAACCATACTAGAGACAAACCCCACTGGAGACAGACCCTCGAGACAAACCACATTGAATACAAACCACCCTGGAGACAAAACACACTGGAGGGGAACCACACTAAAGACGAACCACACTGGAACCTAACCACCCTGGAGACAAACCATACTAGAGACTAATCCCACTGGGGACAAAGTACCCTAGAGACAAACCACACTGAACACTGATTTGTTTGTTTGTTTGATTGGAGTTTAATGTTGTACTCAAAGGTATTTCACTTATATGACGACGGATTGTCCACTTCACACTGGTCCTTGCCTCATTACGGTGGAAAACTGGGACGATACCTCGTAAAAAATGGCCCTCCATTACCGGAGCCACATCATGTGACTCACTCATATACCTGATGGTTGACAGACGGACTCAATCCCGTGAACGATAAATCGGAGTAGGATTATTAAGCGCACACGTTAACCACTAAGCCACAGCCGCAGGCCACTGAACACAAAGTACACTGGATGCAAACCACAGGTGTAGGACATGAGCCCAGGAGGACTTAAGCCCAATAGGACATGAGCCCAATGTTATTAGCCCAATAGGACATGAGCCCAGAGCCCTAATTTCAAATATGGACATAAGCCCAGAATGTACAATATAATTTCTAAAGTGTATAAAATTAATGTATGATTCTCTCCTTGTAAATGTTTTACAAATTATTCATTGTTTAGCATTGTTGTTCACTTTCATATATAAATATGTCAACATTTTAATTCATATAAATGGGATTAGATATATACTAATTAGGTATTAGGTAAACTGTTAATTATGAGCTTTCCTGTCCGACTACAACAGTATTTTGAAATTTTTCTGTGTATACATCTTTTAAGTGCTGAAAAATAAATAGTGAAAATATCATCAAGATTGTACAGGTATTTATATCCAGACAATGTAACCCACTTCCATTCAGGTATCAATGAAGAAGAAGAAAATGATTGGAATGAAGTCAACTGTGAAGGTCACTTGTGAAGGTCATCTGGGTTGAAGATTTCTAAAGGTGATTGGCATCTATTCCACATGAAGGCACATAATGGCCAGTGATAAGGTCATATATCCCTGAACGGCTGAACAGTCAACATCTGGTCACAGGACACACTCAAATATAACCATCCTATGTGTGTACAACTTAACAGCTTTCAAAGTTAGGTAATAGGAAAATAATCCCTTTACCTCATTATGCTCAAGAGGTACACACAGCTGTGTTGTAGACTTAATGTCACACAAACAAACTGTGTTTAGCTTTAGATAAACAGCAATTATCACAAAAATGAGTTAGCCACAGGCCAATGTCAGTTGAAAACAAAACAAGACTGCTTGACCCTTAGTATTGTAACAAGTTTATGTAAGGTCTTAGTGAAACTGCAATCAAGAACGGAGAAAATGTATCGTACTATCATTAACATACTGTCATTTACGAGCCGTTTGTCCAACTGGGTCACTAACATGAATTATGTTATGTTGAGGGAAATAGCATTCCCTGAAAGTTTTTCTATGTTGCACATCTACTTATATAGAAGAATGTTGTACAAAAGTTTTAAACTCCTAAGTACAGTTTGTTTGTTTGTTTGATTTGAGTTTAACATCGTACTCAAGGGTATTTCACTTATATGATGACAGACTGTCCACTCCACACTGTTCCTTACTAATTACGATGGAAAACTGGGAGGAAACCTCGTAGTAACCACCCCCGCGATTGCTGGAGCCACATCATGTGACTCACTCATATACCTGAGGGTCGACAGACGGACCTAAGTAGAAAAGCAGCCAAGATACAGTTAGATCAAAATTCCCAGAAAACAGAGCTAAATTGAATAATTTATGTAATAATTTAAATAGTTTCATGAAAGTTTTCCACATTGCTCATATACTTGTATATATGAAAGTTTAAAAATACTAAGTTGAAAAGCAACCTGGATACAGCTCGGACAAACTTCCAGGATGAACAGAGCTTATTTGTATCATTTATGTGAAAATTTGAATAATTCGATGAAAGTTTTTCTACATTGCACAAATACTTATATAGAATAACATTTTATGAAAGTTTTAAAATCCTAAATGTTGAAAAGTAGCCCAGATACATGTACAACCTGGACAAATTTTCCGGAGAGAGCGAATAACAAAGCATGTTGTGGAATTCTGACTATAAATTTAAAGATGACAGGTTACAGTGTTTCATGTAACGTAACAGAAAAATCCCAAGACATACTAAATTAAATGCATGGCCAGGTAAAGATTGCCTCATTACAGGTATGATATGTTCAATTTGTTTTTAAGCCAACAATAATGTCCAACATTTCCTCCGTAACAGATTACAAAACTTGCTCGAAAATGGACTACTTCGTATGCAAGCACAATCAACTGGTACCAAAATGAACTACTTTGTATGCAAACACAATCAACTGGCACCGATATGAACTACACTGTATGCAAGCACAAAAATTGACCCACAATCAGAAAAGAGAGTTGTATATGCATTGTATATTAAAGATATAAAAGTATGATTAATCTCAGTGGGTATCTTAGTTGTACATCGCTTTTCACACTCAAGAAATATGTTAATGATTAGGAATACAATTCAAATACACTTACAGATCTGTGCAAAGAAAAGTTTCCAGAAAAGGTTTTTGCAGCAGGAGATGTGCTGGTGACTCCACCACAGGTGAAGCAGAGAAAGGGGGGCCAAAACACCAGAGGTTAAAGAACTTATTGACGGTAACTGTTCAGCCGTATCGAGCCCACAGGCCATCAGATAAGTACTGACCTTTGCTTTGTTACTTCTACAAACCACCTCTATAATACAAACACTCGCCAAAACAACCTTGAACATTATTTCAAATGTATCAAATTGATGAATCAAACACATAATTCTTCACATTTTCAATTGAACTCGGGGGAAACCCCAAATTATTGCTGATCCCTTTTCATTAGCACATCTTATTGAAAGCCAAGGCACCAAGAAAAATCTAATATTCTGGGCTGGTCAAGAACATGATATTAATTTATTATGTCTAACAATAAAACAGCAATTAATCCATATGCTTAAGAAACAATGCTGTATATATTTGTGAAATTTGATCTTAAGATTTATTATCCGTCAACCAAATTCGTTGTGTTCTCATTGGTCAATTTGCAAGGGGGTAAAAACCCGTACACCCCGTGAGATTTCGAATGTCACAAGGCTTCACGGGTAATATAAAAACAAACATGGCCACCTACGCTTCAAATTTTATTTTCTACATTTAATAAAACTTAATTTTGAAATAGATTTTTGGTTGACACAGAGTTGGTTCAAAACATATCTGCTTTACAATCGCTCAATTTTAAGGACGCTAAAATACCAGAAACATCTTTTTGGAGGCCCTTTTTTTGCAACGTCATTGGCCCTTCGATGTGCTTGAAAGCTGCGTTGTCATGGCAGCGCTAGTCGTCAGGGGAGGTAACTCGGAACGAAAACATAGATCGTATCGCCGCAGAACCTATTTTCTTGTGGTTTCTAAGTGAATAAAATCGCACATACTGTGGCTTGGCGGAAATTTGTTATAGACATTTTTCTCAGGGTGTACTAACTTTTATGACCGTCCTGCAAGCTTTGCAGGACGGTCATAAAAGTCCTTACACCCTTCGAAAAACGTCAATAACTAATAATATCCTAGTTAAGATGTTAATTAAATATAGTCAGCAAATACCATACATAATTACCTTTTGCTGGTACAAATTTAAAAGAGGGGGAAATAAATCTTGCTTGTATGACTTATGTTTAACTTTGATAGCCAAGCATATGGATGCTCCCTTTTTATTCAATTGAAATGTAAACAGAAAGAAGTGAAAATGGTATGAATACTTGATTCATCAGATTTATGCGAGTCACAAGTTTGACCAAAACTATACACCTCTGCCGCCTACACTACATGGGTAATTAGTTAACACACTAACATAAAGCTAGAAGTAACAGAAAATCTGTCAAGAAAAGATTTTTTCTATCAAATATATTATTATTATCTTTTTGTAGAGGATTATTGCATAAAAATTATTAAAAGCTGATTAGTTTAATCCAGAGTGCTACAACATAGTAAAAAAAAAAATCATGTCTTCTTCCTAAAGGGAGATAACTAAGTCTCTTAAATGTCACACATATTCAAAACATGGAGGTCATCAGTTGTATTGAATAATATTACGTAGAGTTTGGGGGGAGATCTGTAAATTATCTTGACGCTTTTATTCCTATTGTGATATCAATTACATGTACATCAGGGTGTGTTCTTTCTATTTTTATAGGATAGAGAAATTTATTTTCCCATCTTTCAATATATCAAACTTATATATTCGCATAGTAAGATACATGTACTGTTGAGACAATATACATGTTAAAATCAGTATTATCAGTATCAGTATTGATATTATTAATTTCATTCCAGTGCTGGCTGCAAATTTGAAGTCATTCCATTTTAAGCTTTTACGTTTCTTTTCTATACTTTATACATTGACACAAATTCTTTAATGTTACCAAATATTTCAAATTTTCAAAGCCTGAAATATGCCATCTGTTATTCTTATTTTTTGAGAATGTATATGTCACAGTAGACTTACCATTTTGTTGTGGATAAACAGTTGCTAAACTTATTCTATCAAGGCACATGTACAACAATTAATAATGTTGGCAGTTAACATGAATAGTTCCATGAACATTCCTTTTGCAACAAACTGGGATTGAATATAAAAATAGTTCCTACAAAACGAGTGTTACTGTTATTGATGAATGACTGGCCTACATACATAAATCATCGAACCCACAAACAAACAGTCACAATTCAGTGTACAACTCTGTGAAGGCCTTTGTGACAGCCTGTGGAACACCTGACTATTATGGAAACTAGGTCCACTGGTTTACCTGAACCCTTTAACATGACTTTTGTCCCCTGAGATTCGTCCATCAAGGAAATTTATGTGAGTTGATATATACTCACATGTTCATTTTCACCTGTGGATATTTTAACACCCAAATTTCCCCTTGTGTATACATTTCTCCCAAGTCAATAGCCCTTATGTATATTATTTCCCCTCATATGTACATTTCTCCCAAGTCAATACCCCTCATGTATATTTCCCCTTGTATGTACATGTAGATTTCTTCCAAGTCAATACCCCTTATGTATATTTCCCAGTGCGTGTATATTTCTCCCAAGTCAATACCCCTTATGTATATTTCCCAGTGCGTGTATATTTCTCCCAAGTCAATACCCCTTATGTATATTATTTCCCATTGTGTGTATATTTCTCCCAAGTCAATACCCCTTATGTATATTTCTCATTGTGTTTATATTTCTCCCAAGTCAATTCCTTCTATGTATATTTCCACTTTGTTAGCATTTCTTTTCTTGATATATCTCATCAGTACACATTTCCCCCTATGCATACCTCATCACACATTCCCCCCTATGCATATCTCATCAGTACACATTTCCCCTATGCATATCGCATCATTACACACATTTTCCCCTATGTGTATCTCATCAGTACACATCCCCCTATGCATATCCCATCAGTACACAATTACCCCTATACATGTCTCATCAATACACATCCCCCCTATGCATATCTCATCAGTACACATTCCCCCTATGGATATCTCATCAGTACACAATTACCCCTATACATATCTCATCAGTACACATTTCCCCCTATATATCTCATCAGTACACATTTCCCCCAATGCATATCTCATCAGTACACATCCCCCTATGCTTATCTCATCAGTACACATTTCCCTATGCATATCTCATCATTACACACACATTTCCCCGTATGTGTATCTCATCAGTACACATCCCCCCTATGTATATCTCATCAGTACACATTTCCCCCTATGCATATCCCATCAGTACACTATTACCCCTATACATATCTCATCAGTACACATTTCCCCCTATATATATCTCATCAGTACACATTTCCCCGTATGCATATCTCATCAGTACACATTTCCCCCTATGCATATCCCATCAGTACACTATTACCCTATACATATCTCATCACTACACATTTCCCCCTATATATATATATATCTCATCAGTACACATTTCCCCGTCTGCATATCTCATCAGTACACATTTCCCCCAATGCATATCTCATCAGTACACATCCCCCCTATGCATATCTCATCAGTACATATTTCCCTATGCATATCTCATCAATACACATTCCCCCCTATGCATATCTCATCAGTACACATTTCCCCCTATGCGTATTCCTTCTATGTACATTTCCCTTCACACATTCCACTACATTTAATTCTCTGAGTACACATTTCCCTGATGGTGTTCTGATATAATGCAAACAAATAACCACATTTTGTGTATATAACCAAATGTTCTTTTTGGTATCCAATAAAAAAAAGAAAATAACAGTAATGTTTATCGCGATGCATTATGGGTGTTTGTAGGGGTCAATTTTTTTACAAAAAGTATTAAACAGCTCCTTGCAGGTAAAAATAAATATTGAGTTGTGCACTAGACAAAGTTGTTTGATTTAAATTCTTCTGGTCACTCAAGAGGCTGACACTATATTTTAGAAGTGTTTAAAATCACAACTTAAGGATGGTAGGCAATAAACATTGCACTCATAGGACACTCGCCCCTGCCCCTGCCCCGTTCATTTTTGTTTTGCTGGATTAACTTTGGATGCTCTCCGTGGCATGTTTATTGCACAGTCTTATACTTCTTATGCATGGGTGAAATAGACACATGCCAGAAATGTATGTGGCTCATTTGATGTCACATCAACCAGTGGTCACAGCTTGACCCTCTCAGATTTTAATGAAACTACATTAAAATAAATGAAAAAACAAAACAAACAAGCCTCCTAAAATTTGCTCAAAAAGCTCGTGAAAATGCACGGATGTGAATTTTCTAACTTTGAAAGCTTATAACTTGGGATTGGAAACAGCTATAGAGCTGAAACCTAACTAACTTTCTGCCAAATTGCAAGAATATGTCCTCAGATAACTTGTTTGTTTGTTTAATTGAAGTTTAACGTCGTACTCAAGGGTATTTCACTTATATGACGATGTGCCAGCCCAATGGGTGAAGGAAACCACCCCTCAACACCACTGGCAACAAACAAAGACAAGACGGGACAAATACAGGACAATAACAGGACGCAATACAGACACCA
>JAQQZZ010038507.1:0-10480 GCA_030265115.1 Mopalia vespertina | reverse complement strand
CAAACTGAGACAAACGTACTTTATATTGTTGCGCCCAACAGCACAGCATTTCAAAATTTATAAATGGGTTCCAAAGTTTTGTTGTCCGTTTCCAGTGCGTTCAGCTGTATTTGGATCCTTTATCACCACTTTACGAAACTGACGGTAAGCGGTTTATTTAAATATAAAACACCAGATTGGGGCAAGATTTAATTGATGTCGATTAAACATTTTCTAATACAAGACACAAATTCATGCAGATCGTAATTAACGATAAATCGTGTTAGTTATGTATTAACAGAGAGCGATAAGAAAGCACCTGGTTACATCAAAAGAATACTCTAGGCTAAAAGTCTCTTTTTTGTAAAAGAGTAGCATATGCCTGTTTTATATCTCGCGCAATTTAATAGCAGACATAATATCTACAAACGTCTGGAAGACAATGACTGTATTTAGTTTTGTTTATCACGGGTTGTTTCGAAACACAGAGAATAAGTTAGAGATTTACAAAAGAATACATATTAATTGTAGTTCTGCTGAGCAGTGTTTTTATGATCATTTGGATTGCGTGATAGTCCTGTCCTGTCTTTAAGTACAATGTAAAACTCCAACCAAACAAACAAAACAAACTTTGCCAACCAGCCTTTGTTTTATTAAACTGACGTTTGATAAGTAAATAAATACGGACAGGTTTCGAATGCGTTATGGGTACTACTGAGTAGGTCAAATTTATTTCAGATCATAATTTAAAAGTACAATAAAGCCGATTTCTTTTTTAAATGCCTTGCACAAGCTGTGGTTAGATTTATTTAATTATACACAGAAGAGCTCTCTAAAGGTGAATAACAATTAAAAATAAAGTGAGTCTGAATATATAGCCTGTATTCAGCGGTTACGAAATTTTGTGTTTGGAGTGTATGGGTAGCTTTCATAATCACATTAGAGCTGACTGGACAACTGACTTGGCAATTCATGTACATGTTTGATGAACTGTTCATGTCATATCACTTCTCTCTCGTGAACATTGACTATTATCCAATGAGTATTCACCGAAATCATTTCACGGTAATTTTTAGTAAACTAATTAAGAGACATACTGTTTGGGTAGCTAACATTGTGACTATTTGTTGAACCTAAAGATATAGAAATGATATGTCAAGGACCGTCCACTGTTACTAAGTCAGTTAAGAGATTGGCCCTAACGGGATGAGAAAAGCTATCCACAAAATTTGAACGTCTTTTTTCAAATTGCTGATTACTGAGTATATATTCAGGCTTATTTTATTAATGTTTTTGTCTCCTCCTTTTAGGTACCGTACATTTCATTTACACCTTCCACGGTGAAATTTTTCACATTAAACCCTTGCAAAGTGGATTATGATATGGATGTAACATGTATGTCAAAGTATCTCAGTTTGTAGTTTTTCAAAATGAAACTAGATACCACTGGATATTCCGTCAGCTGGGATGTCAACATAAAAATAATTATAATTCGATTCAGACATTCGTCGATGGCTTAATTAGCAGCAATGTATGCTATCTGCATGGTGATATCTTTCTGGCCAGCTGATCGGATTAGCCCGTTATGAACACTAAATATATTCATCATGGCTGTATAAATACAATCTAAAATCCGGACTGTACACAAAATCGTCTGTTAACATGGACCAAAGCAATTAATGTCATAGCTTAACGTTATAGTCGTGCTAAAGTTCCACTCAAAGCAGTCGACAAAAACCATCTGTTACGTCAAATTGAAGTCAGATCTAAGTTTTTACACGTCAGCTGCAGGAATGAATAAGAGGTAATATTTTTTATTTGTAAATAAATGTGTTATTCTAGAGTTTACAAAAGGGAAAGTCGCAGTTTTATATATCCATAGAGCTAAAATACACAAAACCCATGACATAACAGAACGTCGTACGTCCAATAAACCGTATTTGAACACATAACCCACGTGCCATGCGTGTAAGGCCTACTGTTTACTTGAAGGGTATATTGAAACGACACGTTATAAATTCAACAATAAGGTTATTGTACAGATAAAAGATACATTGTGTTTCCCCGATATCCAAACCCGATATCCAAACCATTTATTTCAACACGAATTCGATTGACTTATCAAGTTCTATATAAAAAAGCTGTTTGAAGTCTTTTTGTTTTCCTCAACCAAAACGGATTACCGCAGATTACCAAAACAAGGGAAAAGGGTTGTCATTGTCGGATGTTCGTGCAGAAAACAGAAGACGAAAGTGTTCATTGTTGATTTTAAAATGACCAAACCCCACAGTTGCTTTGGAATTTTTTAGAAAAAAATTAGTACTGTTCCACATGAAGTTCCAACCAATTTAATTCAATCAGTCCACAGAGATCATCTATTGTTCGTTGTCATGTTGCCATGGCATCGTTATTAGACTAGTGGGCTTATGTCCAATTGTTTGGAGTCATAAGCAGTTAACACTGCAAACAATTCGCTAGTTTTGGTTGAAAGATTTCTGTGTATCAAAATCATACTATATGTGTTTGATTAGTGTTTTACGGGTTAGGTGAGTAATTCGCCAATATGAAGCCGTTGCTTCGCAGGTATTTTTGCAGAAAACGGCTTGGAAACGTTGTAAAAAGAACGGCCATTCCGATGTCACATACATACATACATTTGAAGTGCGATCTTAAACTTCTGATATGTGCAGTGGATTTAAGAAAGTTGAACATTCCGACACATAGCCAATTGAAAAGCACGTGATACCCACGTATGTTTAAACACGATCAATTACGAAGAGGGAGCCAGATGAGACCAAATGATCAGTTATCATAGGCTTTGGTTTCGGTTATGTATCTGTTGATTTATTAGCCTTTGTAATCAAATCCTAAACAGGTATTGTAATTCGTCGTTTGGAAATGGGATATGTGCCAGTTCGTGTTACTTGACACTTGTAGAGGACAAAAGGACCCATTACCAGTTGTCAAATCGGTTATTATCAAGTAGAGCTGATCGAAAAAGTAATCCTATTTTATTTCCGTGAATACTGGCTATGCTAACTGAAATATAACTTTTTATTGTTTGTTAGTAACACCTATGTATCCACTTAGCATTACAGCTTCTATGCATTTCCATTTCCCAGGTGATAATTGTAAAGTGCCAAACAACAGGGTTTTATGTAGTAGAATATTACTCTCATCTGCAGTCCCTGTATTTGTTTTTATCTCTTGGGAAAAAACAAGCAAGCCATAAGACAGAAAGCCCTAATCACGTTCATGCATTTTTCACTTCTTGTCTTTTGTCAGTATACGACTTCGATTGATTGATTTGCTAAATGCCCAAAGCAGGAAGAAGCTTAAGGGTTGAATACTACTTCTGCAAGTTCTGATATATCCGAATTTTATTTATAAAAATTTCCCTTTGGCAACAAATATAAACTCAGCGAGATCGTTTTCGGGTGGTATAAATAACGTAAAAAGTGATTAATTTATATTTGACCTGTCTCAATTATACATAACGACATCCTGCATCAATGTGATCCAATCGCTAACTAGCTGACCAGAATTATGAAACTTCAATTACATTCAAAACCCGCAAATAGTGAGATCGAGACTTTAAATGACACAGACATCAGAGACTGGAGTTGACGCTACATAATTGGATCAACGGAATGATGATCATGTATGGCTGCAATTTAATACATGATGTAATGTGGAACGGGTGCTATTTTTGTTTTGTTTACAAAGCCTCTGTTTTACCTCCTTATCTTCTCCACACAACACTATGGTTAATGTCTGACCCTTTATGGCGCCCTATGAAAGAAGGTTTAGCCATAAATATGCAAGCAATTTCTGCAACGTAGTCTTGCTAGAGCCACGCACTTGTATACAAATAAAATTGCGTGAATTACTAGTGTTCTAGGTCATCCGTGATCACTGCTTTACATAACCTAGGGCAGTTATACGAGCGAACAGATATACACGTGTACTCTGTCCCAGCCAATCATAATAACTGATTTTCCCATGAGAGATCCCTTTCACCAAAACGACTATATACATGTACACGTGTACTCAGTTCCAGCCAACCATAACAACTGATTTTCCCATGGGAGACCCCTTTCACCAAACAAACTATTAACATAAATGACCTACAAATAAAGCCGAAAATAACAATACTATAAATCATTAGGTTCATGTAGTTTACACCTTATCGTGCAAATAATCAAATTGAAGAGCTATATCCCAAAATACAGCAAATCCATTTTCACTATTTCAATAAAAACGGTATTTTGTAGCTGGGCTCTTATTGGCTTTTGTATAGAACGCACAGAATGACTTATGTTATCTAAGTGGATTTAAATCGTTTTATAAAAAAACGAATACATCATGAAAGGTACGAACCTATTATTGGTTGTTTCATAGAGGTAACTTGATTTGTTTGTATTTGACATGTATGCGTGTTGGAAAGGAGCTCTTCAATTTATGATCCACAAAATGGTTTAAGAACGTGTTCCTCATTATCTATCTCTTATAACAATAGACATCAAAGATAACAGGGTAAAACTATACACCTAAACACCTATACTCTACTTTGTAAAACTGTGTAGTGTGACAAGATTATTACAACTATGTATGTGTAAAACTTGGCTAACAGCTATGTTGTAGACCGCATTTAAGTCAAACCTTTTAACAGCACGCGTATGCGTATATTGCCCATATGCCGTAAATGAGCTTACACCTTAGTCCACTTCGTAAGTTGATATTCTGTGCGTCTTTAACTTTGACCTTTAATAGAGAAATATTTGTGTCAAGGTGGCGCTCATCTGGCTGGCATGCTACTGGTCGTTGTTTGTCCGATGGTGTTATCTCGTTGACCAGCTGATCGGATTATCGGGTGATGAACACTGCGTCAGTTCTCTCGCCAGTAAACGAATTTTATTTTATACTTCACATAAGGTAGGAGACATATGACTTGCCGTTATACAATGCAAATTGTGAAATACGTGCGAAACACGCACACTCTTTGCCTTGAAATGCATATCTATCCACTTATACGATATTAATCATAAGACCGCAAGTAAAACATCATATGATCTGGAATCAAATAGAACATGACACCAAATTGTCATGAACGATCGTTGTTGATACATTACGACTTCATTAGTATCACTCATACTGTGTATCACCAGTGTTTCACTATACGGAAAGGGCACTTATTAAATGTCATCTGATCATGTTATTGTTTTGGTCTCCTTTTACGTTTCGAATGATCATTTCTACAAGGTTCTGTTTCTCAAGTTACTCTTCAAAGTGTAAAATAACCGTGTCTTCTCGAACCAGCAACCCATATAAAAGTTAATTACCTGGTAAACAGAAGCCAAGACAGTCAGAGAAATGGTAAATACGATGCTGTTTTTCTACCTCTCGCTTGTATCAGTGTGCTTACCTGGTACATATATACCATTCTACCAAGTTTGATCATGCAACTTAAAGCGCGTGGAGTTGAATAATATTTGTTTGCAAATTTTCAAATACTCGAGATTGACAAAAATGTTCACCTTGGTTTAAACGTTAACTTAGTAAGATTTACATTTAACTTGTTCAGATTATACATACGCTTAATTTTTATTTAAACGGCCTAATCATTGGTACTGTTAGAGTGTGTGGCTAACTTGAAGTGAATCATTCGACTTAGGCCCAGCAAGTCAATATAACCCAATGTATGGATGAGATCCAATGAGGTCTCCGTATAGATGGAATGGATATTTGGCGCCTCTATGTTCGTTTTATTACCACAAATACAATTCAATATAATATGCTTAAATTAATATGCACCGATTATTGTTATTACTTGACCTGTTCTGATAACGGAGCAATCTATCTGACGCTTCTCCAAGAATGTTTAGACATTTATAGGCAAACGTTTTCTGCACACTAGCATTGTTGGACAATAAGACAAATGGAATTGTGTCTATTAATAGAGCTCAAAGTCATTAGTGTAACTGGTTTACCAAACTGGGACATTTCTGCTGCTTGAGGTAAATCCATGTGCAGCAGGTCAGAACCAATTATATTAACTGGATTGCCCTGGGGAGAGCCTTATCGCCAATCAGTCCGTTAAAAAAGTAATTAATGAGTAAACAGAAGACAACAACAGCAAACGTTCAAACCAGAGGCTTTCAGCGAACTTGTAGACCAGATGTTACAAGAAAACCCCGCCATGCATCTATGCACACTCATGACTAGCCTATGTTCCATAAATAACGTATTCAACAATACATAAACACGTGTCAGTGTTTTGGAACAGTCCTTGATTTTTACGAAATACCAGTAACAGAAATACAATAAATTGCAGGTAGGACAGTTCGGACCAAACTAAAGCTAAACGGTAACTGAAGGTTTTGGAAAGCCGAAGAGTACCGTGTGTGCTTTTGCACGGTGGTTGGTGAACACCCGAGAGGAGAAATCCAGACGTTCTTGGTTCTTTGCCAGAGAAGCCTTGACCTTTAATATAGCCTCATCGGCGTCAAGGTGTCCCTCATCTGGATGGCGTGTTACTTGCGATTATTTGTCTGCTGGTGTTATCACTCTGACCAGCTGATCGGATTATCCCGGTATGTCACTATGTCAGTTCTCTTGGCTGTAAAAGAGCCATCTAAAGTTCAACCAGTAAAAGGATGTGTGTTTCTGTAAGAGCTGCAGAACTTTAACGACGGTTGAACTACCACATTCACGTCGTGCGCAGTCAGTTATGGCTAATCTAAATACAAGAAAGGGAAGAGCAAGAATGTATCTTGAATAATGTTCTGAAAAGAACGAGACATATGTCCTAGAAAACTAACATGTTGAACTGTTTGTATCATTATATCACGTAACCTTTCCTGATAATTAATTATTGTTCTAGACTCGACATTTTAATCGAGTATCAATGGTGTCAGTGGCTCAGTTCATATACAAACTGTGAACAAATTGCCCAGGCCAACACGGAACCTGACAACATAAATATTAAATGTATTTTCACTTTTTGTCTTTCTCCTGTATGTTAGCAGTGTCGAACCCATTTCTGACATGCCCTTCCGGTCATATCATTCATAACTATAAGAACAATACGTTGTTTGATGGGACAACCAGAACTGATTGAAACATGCCGTCCGTACCCCTAAAAAGCACGTTTGTTATTGCACGAAAAATGTTTCTCCATTTATTCTTAAAAAGTAAAATTTAACATTTATTGCTTGGACAAAGAGAAATAACCCTTCTGCATAGGTGTTTATTCAGAAATACACGCCGTACGAGTATGGTGTAATGAAAAACGCAAATAATTGGAGGACAACCTATCGAATACTCGCTACTTCTAGTTTGAAAAAACGGAATTATCACAGCAGTCCTAGCCATGTTATTGAACAACTCTGAATATGTCTGACAGCATCTTATCAGAAAGGCACAATCGCTTTCAGGTAAAAACAAAGTCGTATTAAACTTATTCAACCCATAACGTTGTGAGTAAAAATGGTACAGCCGTCATGACAATAATTTATTTTTTTAAATTTAGGGTTACGATTAGGGTTATCTTTAGGGTTAGTTAATGTTAGCTTTAATGTTAGCTTTATGATTAGTTAGTATTAACCCTTACCCATAACTAAGGACTCACATTTTGTCTATCATGACGAAGATGCAGCAAAACTGCTACCAAATATTTGTTTAGGATTACTCTTGTCCTACTGAAGACAGCCAAATGTCGGTGGACTTTGGATACCACATTAATCGGAATAATGTCACTGAAATAAATTTGTGCCTCAGCTGAATGTAACTTCATTCTGGATATTTGTACAGTTCCCGGTTGGTAAGTTAGTTGCATCGGAATAGAGAGGGGGTGGGGTAATACCGGGCACTACGAAGTTCGAAGGTAAGGGACCAGGATATCATTTGAGCCTACGCACTTTTGAGAACATTTAAGCAAAAGATAACATCCAACGAACTTTAAGTCATGTTTCGCTTTTGGTTAAGATCTCATTCAAATATATTTGACAATATGTGTTGCAAACAAATAACGGAATCACAATTAAAAACCGATCGACATTTTCTGTCAGAAATGTTTAACTAACACTATACCAGTTTCTCGTGTTATCTTTGTACATCATTTTGTGTCTTTTCGTCCACTGGTATTTTTTTGTGATTTAAAATCATAAAATAATGAAGTGAAGAACAGTGACTATAAAGTTGGTTTTTAAAAGAGTACATTACACTATAGCGCACTGTTCGTATGCGATCGAGATTTAACCCGAATTCGTTAAATAAAATCCGACATGGGCAACTTTAGTAAATAAGGATAAAAGGTAATCGTTCAAGAAATATACTATTTTTTCTTACAAAACCAAAATTTAAATGACTTGCAGTGGAAAAAATTGTTTATACAGTGTTGTTATTTGGGGTAGAGTGTGGACGATCTACTGAGAAGGTTAAATATACGTTAAGTTGTTTGTTTGCTGTTTTACTTGTGGCGGTTTGCGTTTAATGTTTATCAGAAACATGAGTGTACGACAGAATGGTTTTATGTTTCATGTGCAATATGATAACTTTAATTCAAGGAAAGCTGCGTTTTAAATCTGTTTTTCGTCCTTGCTTGTCACTTATATGTGAAACTGGTATGGTTCAGTTTACACTGTCGTGGGATTATTATTTTCTTCCGGTAGAGGTGTCGCATACGATCCATATAATTTATTGAAACACAGGTGCGTGGCTTTAACAAGCCGATAACAAAACAATTCGTTGAGAATTTCAAGACACCTGACTCTGTCCCAAGATACAGCCCATTCTGGCAAAATCCCCTTGGTCTGTATTACCATCATTCATTATGATCGATCAACAAGAACAAATTTTGCCATCTGAGCCACGTGCAGCATTTAGGGCGCATATTTTCTATTCCAAGTCTAGTGCATTTGGTGTTAAAATTTACCAATTGAGCGAGACGTTAACGTCATAATTGAATATTAAACTTGATTTTGTGTTTGTGACAATTGCTGTTTTTATGCCTTGGATCGCTCAACTGATCGATGTGAATAATAGAATAAACCATCTAGTATCCAGGCTCACAAGACATGTGAAGGGCACGGTACAAAAACCGCTAGATTTCATTATGTAATGTTATTTGAAAAACTTGATTGTCTCCGCAGTTCACAAAACAGCTGATTCCCTGAATATAAAATGAAGTCAAATTCTAACTCGAATCCTAAAATGTCCTCGAAACTGTTGCTACTTAAGGCCGTCGAGCTTTCAAACACGATTTAAGGGTATCTGAAAGGTAACACAGCATAAACGAATATAGTTGAGATCCATCGTAGACATGTAGGAAGTGTTGTTAAATATTTCATGTGGGTTTTCAAAAAAAAGGTGTTTGCGACGGGCCTGACATAACGTGAATAGCATGAGGTGGAGATAAATTTCTGCGCTGAAATATGGATCCAGACAAAAACTTTCCCTCCAATTGGAAGATCTGGAAATGTTGGCAAGGGACGGCATTTAATCCTTGACACACGGTCCTCTCACATGACAGCATAAATGATTTTGGGGCTTTTGTACGACGTCACGCATATTTATATCCATTGTGACGTTACCGAAAAGTCCTCTAATCTTGACCGTTTTGGCTTCAAAGATCGCTCGCTACGCCCAGTTTTTGACATTGCGAGACTGCTGTTGTACTATTGGAGTATGTTTTAGTTGTATTGTTTTAACATTGCTGTTGATGTTCTAAGTACATGTTTTATTAATACTGTATTCTACATTGTTACTGGTGCTCTAATTGTACCATTCAAATGTGTTTCAGTTGTAATTATTATAGTAAAGCAATATGAGCATGTTACTCGCACAATTAAAAGTTAAAATATAGTATCTGAAGAACAACTTATGCATCACTAATTGTTGACAGAACTACTTGTGATGAAGAGTAACCAGTGCTGCTCTTTTAAAAAATATATATCTTCTTTTAATCCTATTAGTGACTGATTGTAGTTGGAGGGCATGCAATAGTCGGCTCCACGTGGACGAGCGTCCTTATCTAATAAACAAATACTGTAGTCAGTGAATCTGTAAGACCAAGGGCAAGACTGAGAGAATGAGAGTTCACTCACACCGACGTCTTCTCAATATTGCTAAGTTGCGTATTGACTTATCAGTTGATAAAATGAATGGTTTTAAACTAATTTTAACTATTTAAGATGTAGAGATCAAATTCTATAATTCCCATTTCTGAAGAAATAATTCAAAAGTGTCATACAACTAACTCGTACATAACACAATATTATTTGCATCTTCTGGTAATATCAAACTAATTTATCTGAGGAAATACAACCAAAATTCTCAAAACCGTTTACTCCACGTCGTGTCTGTCTGTCCTCTCTACCGGAAGGGGCAAAATATTGCTCTCGATGATTTCTTTATTCATTTTAGAAATTTAGCTACGGAATTAGACACTGAGGCTGGTATAACTGATCATATTGACGATGACGTAACGGGTGGATATGAT
>JAQQZZ010038496.1:0-10480 GCA_030265115.1 Mopalia vespertina | reverse complement strand
CACTCATATACCTGAGGGTCGACAGGCGGACTCGATCCTGTGAACGGTACATCGAAGTAGGCTCAGAAAGCGCACTCACTAACCACTAAGCCGCGGTCGAGGGCTGATATTAAGTATGAAGGCACAACAAGTAATAGAAGTAAACCTTTTTATGGCGTACAAGTTTTTCTTAAAAGACCTATTGAAATCGTTCTGTTTATTATTATCATTATTCCTCTCTAAAAATCTCTAAAACTAAATAAGTTATAAGTAAAATGCTAACATGATCTAATCACAAGCTAACTTGACTTGCCAGTCGCATCGTTTTCAACAGTCACCTGGAAGTAAACGGCTTGTCACAGTATAGTCTAATTTATATAGAGAGTCCTGTTTGTGTACTTTATTGTGCAGTGACCAAATTCACTTTCCTACTTTAATTTATACATTAAAAATGAATAAAGTACAAATTTGCAAGTTGCAATTTTAATCAAATTTTAATGACGTAGCATTATTTATTTTCACAAATTTCAAGGACTGATCTAGGCATATGTGTTCATATTTGATGATTAAATTTGATGTCATAATTAAATTAAAACACAATTTAAAGGCCGCTGAAATAGAACAGCGGATCGGAAAAAAAATATATAAACGTCTTTAAGTAAAGAACCATTTATCATAAGCATTTGTAATTAGTACTGTAGTCTTCTTTTATACAGACAATTAATGTGTGAAAAAATTGTGCCATTTGGATAAATAGATAACAAGTTGTGAAATCACATGACAACGGCATTCTGCATTATATAAAACATATACTACAACATTACTCAACCATTACCACATATCGGGTCCCAAAAGCGCATATATAGCAACAATTTCATCTCGTAAACAGAAGGTGGACAGTTCGATCCCACATGGATACAACTATTTCTTTGTTTATCTTATTATAGCAAAATAAAGCTTTTATTTTTTAGGCAAAAAGACCTTGAAATTGAAAGCCATATAACTGTTCTATCCGGTTATAACCTCTAGTTTCATTTTGTCTTTGTTCGATTGGGTTTTATACCAGTCTAGCTCAATTTAACGTTATTTTCATCCAAAAATTGAGATTGATTGCTTGATTGATTGGTGTTTTATGCTATGTTTATTCCACTTCTATGACGGTGGTGTATTTCACCAATAATTGAAACTAGCACAATAATAAAATGTGAAGTGAACTTTTTGGGGTTTTTTGTATAACAATTTACATATTGGAGATCATTTAATTCTATTTGGTAACAGTTGATCTATGTATAAAGATATTATATTTCTTTTATGTGTTAAAACATTGCCCAGAGTTTACCCTGTAGTCCTAACTCCACCGCATAGTCAATGTGCTCTGTTATTAGATATTGCACCAACACTTCAAACACCTGGATAGCATTCTTTGACAAATCTGAAGGTCCAGATAACTGAAAAGTAAATGAAAAGGCAACATTCGTGAGTGCCAAACAAGGTTGTAATCTGACTTTTACAAATTTATAATTCAATTTCTATTTTTATACCAAACGAAGCATAGTCTTAAAAGATGAACAATATTGTTATTGTTCTGGCAACTCAAAAGATTTATTTGTTTCATTGAAGTTAAACACTGTTCCTCTCTCTCAACACCACTGGTAACAACCAATGATGAGACAGTACAAACACAAGACATACAACAACACCACAAACAGAAAAGCTGCTTGTCCCCCATGAACTCTGAGAGTGTCAGCCCACAAGGGGCTTTAAATTGGATGCTGTTGTTTAGGTAACTATTTTCCACTGCTCAGTACTACTTGCTATCCATCTTTTCTGCTTAGTTGGAGGTTAACATCACTGATGTTTCTGACTTACCACTTTACATCGTTTGAATGCCTCCTTTGTTTCCTGTAGAATACTGATAGCCACCTCCTGACTGAGAAATGTCTCCCCACCATAATTCTCTATGACTGGTCCTATGTTTATGTTAGCCTTGTTTGAGATTGTCCCAATCTTAGCCTGAATGTCACGGCGCAAATCATGAATTCTGAAGTACAACAGATACATATACATGTATTTATATGTTTGGGGTTTAATGTCTTACTTTAATGTCTTACTCAGGGGTATTTCACCTACCTGACGACGGATTGTCCACTTCACACTGCTCCTTGCTTAAATACAGTGGAAAGCAAGGAGGAAACCTCATAAAAACCATCCCCACGATTGCCGGAGCCACATCAAGTGACCCACTCATATACCGGAGGTCGACAGACGGACGATTCCCTGAACGGTATATCTAAGTAGGATAAGCAAGCACAAACGCTACACCTAAGCCACGGCAGCAGGCCCATATATATATGTATAACACTAATCTTTAAAGAGAATAGATAGCAAGCCTCTTATCAGATAAGCATTATCTGTAATATTATCTTCAATAGTACTGCTATGAAATTAACAGTATTATGTTTGGAATTATTTTAGACACAATTTTTCCACTTTGTGATTTATTTTTAACCTTATTACACTTACCCTCCTGACTGAAGTTGTTTTTTCTCATGGTCTTTACTGTGATAGTACCTCTGTAATATTGTAATTCCTCTCTCTCTTAAATACTTTGTTTCAACACTGTCAACAAACAATAATAATAATGTAGAACTCATAAGGGTTGAACTGTCGGAATGTTACCATCTTATACATTGTCCACAACAAAGTAAGTATAGCATGTAGTTATACATGTAACTGTGGCAAATAGATAGTGAAAGTAAAACTCAAAGTATTGTTGAAGTTAACTGCCAGACCACACGACAGACACGGTAATGATTTTAAATACAAACTTTATTCCTAATACTGTTTTACTGTTGCCTGTACCTTTGTGTTTGTTCATTTTCTCAATTTAAGTAAAGTAACAACAGTACAAAAAATACAAGAATAATAAGGAACTTCAATAGGTGTTCATTTGCCTAAGGGATATAATTACATTGATAACAACAGCATAACATGGTTTATTCGGCGCTATAACAGGATACCAAAACTTACCTGACATATGTATCAAGGTATTTATCAAATATATTTTTGGTTTGTTTTTGTAGAAATGAGCTGTCATTGCCTAATTTGAACTTTGACATCTCCACTGAAAGTTTTGCAGTTCTGGAAAAATAAGAAAACTTCTGTTATAAAACTGTGACAAAAATATACCATGAAAGGTAATATTTTAAATACACAATGAAAATGATCGGTTAATAAATGCTGCAATTCTAAACAGCTTCATTATATTTGTTAAATAGATGAATATCTATGGTCTTAGAAGTGTGCAATCCTAAAGTCGAATGTAATTACGATGAAGACAATGGTTTACGTACTGGGCATCACAACAATTATTGTCAGTTTAAGTTGCGCACAGTTCCCCAGCATCTGATCAAGCAGCCAACCTTGACATCCTGTATCCAGGATCATTTTGATTGGTCAACAAAAGGAAAACCGGCTTACAATATAGAATGTCACTGTTTGTCTGCTTACTACAAAGTGTTGGCTAGGGTACTTCAAGAAGTAAACGTCAAAAAATAAATATCTCCTCTTAAAAACATGAAAACCATTCTAAGACGGACAATGCGAAATCAGACAATTTAAATTAAGTTTAAGTAGTGGAGAAAAAGACTATCTTACTCGAGCCTGTTTGATATGATGAATATCACTCACTCGAATGCTCTGGATTCTCTTAATGTCCTACTCGGGTTATATTCATTGTATCTCTCGGGCTGTAGATAGATAACCTCTAAATATATTATAAGAGTATTGATTAGTTTCTTAGTTTGCTGTCACCTGCTGACGAGTAGAAACTTACTTTGTGTAATATTTAAATAGGTTCTGTAAGTATTTTTCTGAGTCGGGTGAATTCTTTAGCTGTTCACTGATGTTATCCTAAAACAAACAATATCAGTATACCTATAGAAATGCTGCTGACAATGATCAGTAGGTTTGAGGGGTGTTTAACACCATGTTTAACTTTATTTCAATTATAAAATGGCATTGTACACTCTAACAGTAAGAAGCAACACTAACACAATGATAAAAGAGGACATGTTTTGTTCTGTTGGTAAACGAAGAAAAACAACTGTAGTTCATAAAAAGAAATAAAATGATGTGATTTGAAGGGCCGCGAAATCCATACCAGGAAAGCTGCCCTAAAACCACAATTTTAAACAAATCTGTTGGCAAACTCCTACTCCTCCAGTGCTTTGTAAAGACAGCATGATCATGATCTCCCAGATGTATGACAACTTGGTGTCAGAATGAATGCTTTCTCTACCCCTCTGCTATGTACAACAGCATCTGTTAGTCTGTTACATTTTGCCATTGTGATTAAATTTATGAACAGAGAAATACTGTGACCTTCTAATTAGTAATTACCCTACAAGATACAGAATTTAGAAGCAAATAGTGACCTACTTATAGGCTGTAGAAGAGGATTGCTTGATTGATTGTTGTTTTACAGTGCTCAAGTGTATTTCACTTACATCATGGCAGTGTATGTAAATAGTAACTGACACCAGCACAACCATAAAATGTAAAGTGATTTGCAATGATGGAAAACTTATATTTCCAGTGCTGCATTGCTACACTCCAAACAAACTGCCCCTAGCAAGGTTTGTTTGTTTGTTTGATTGGAGTTTAACGTCGTACTCAAGGGTATTTCACTTATATGACGACGGATTGTCCTATCCACACTGCTCCTTGCCTTATAACGGTGGAAAACCGGGAGGAAACCTTGTAAAAACCACCCCCGCGATTGCCGGAGCCACATGTTGTGACTTACTCATGCCCCTAGCAAGGAGTCGTAGGAGAAGAGGTAAATACTGATATATGAAAATGGGAGAAATACCTTTAATTTGACAAGGTAGATATTTTGAACGAGTTTGCTCATGACAATCTCTGGACTAGTGAACACTTCATTAATTAGCTGGTAGGTCCTCTGACACAATGGTACGATATCTGCGAACAGGTCTTCACGAAGATATGCTCCCTGTAAAACAGTTCAAATTTTTATTGTTCAATACATAAAATATTATCAGCAAGTTGAGCAATGTAATTTAAATGAAATACAATCATTGTATTATATACAATGCATATGTTCAATCTCATATAGTGTTTAACATATAGATTACATGTATATTCAGTCCAAATTATTTCTGCAAACACAGTACTCATAATGATTAGCGATAAACTGATTTGTGTTGAACTCCCTATTGAGAGGAATTTGACTTATAAATGGCGGTGTACTCCAAAACACAATAGCTACATTAAACGGTGTAAACTAAACAAGATGTGATTAGGATTTTTTTAAAAGCCGATAAACTATGACATTAGAGAACTTACATTTCTTTGTTCTGTGCAATTTGACAATATCCTTGGTTTGGTTTCCAATGACAAGTTTAGCATAGTACAAAAGTACTGTATCTAACTCCAAAGAACAAAAGACTCATTTTGTCTTCAATATTTCGGTGATTTATTTTGCTATCATCAGGAAAGTCAGTGTCAGTTTCCTGATGATGGCTATGTCACTTTCAGCAGTCCCTTTCCTTATGACGTGAAATAAATTGCCGACATAATGAAGGCAAAATGAGTCTTTCATTCTTCGGAGTTGCACTACTATGAAGCTGAAAGAGGCTTTAATTAATTCATTATGCCATTTAATGTCTAATTATGAACTTCATATTAATAAAGTCTAACCAATCTGAAACAAATCAACTGCAATAGCCAAAACTGTCACATGAATATCCAATGGTCTACCATACAACCCCTGGGGGACACAAATCTCCAGCCAGAATATCAAGGTGTGTCCTCTTTTGAGTGATCAGCAGTTAACTCCCCTTTACTGTATCTAAACAATCAGATATGCTTTGAAAAGCAGTGTCACGATGCAACTCAAAATAACTGTACAATATACACTTAAAGGAACTACAGTACTTTTAAAAACTAACCTGAAAAATATTTTTATTCCACTGATCTGAGTTAATGTGGTTTGGATTTGTCTGTTCATTTAATTGAGGTTCAACGGCATACTTAATGTGTTTTCAATGATGTGATGACAGGCCAGCCCAATGGGTGATAGAAACCCCACTCGATGCCACTGGCAACAAGAATAGACCAGACAGGACAATCACAGGACAAAATACAAAGACATGACAAACAGATCTGCTTCATGTTGCACCTGAGACCGAAGAGCACCAGGGCAGTAGTAAGCACCTTCCAACCCGCTGAAATGGGTGTTTGAAACCTTCTATTTAATATCACTGAATACTCATACTATTCATTACAATGTTTAGAATGGAAAATAAATGTTAGGAACAGTTAGGTGTTAAATGTTGTACTTAAGGATATTTCACTTCTTAATAGATATAGTGCAAAAAAGGAAAGAAGCGTAGTAAAAACAACCCCTGTGATAGTTTGAGTCACCTCATGTGACTCCCTCTTATACTGGAGGTCCACTGGACTGATCGATTGATTGATTGATTGATTGATTAGTGTTTTAAGCCGTGCTATAGGATATTTTACTTTTATGACGGCTGTGTATTCCAACAATAATTGGCAATAGCACAACCAAGATGTGAAACATTTCCATAATGTTGGAAAGTTGATTTTCCTCCATTGTGAAGACAAGACAGCATTGACAGCCACTCTTCAGAGGTCCACTGTGGTACATTGAAGGAGAAACAATAAACGGATACCTTAATCAAGAACCTTGACAGCAGACCCTAAATTGTGTTCAAATATGTACACTATCGCAGCAAATGTGGCAATGTTTAACGAGTCTGTTCACAAAAACTTTTTTTAACTAAAAGTTCTTACCTTTTGACATTCTTCTATAAATGTGTTGATGCACTGTCCATAACCCTAAAATTAACAAGTAAAAATTAGATTTATTACAGTACAATGACAGATGAATTGTAAACCTTTGCAGGTGAGACAATAATAAATTTAAGTTTTGGTTATTGTTTTTCCTCATACTCAGCAAAGTAACACTGACTTGTACACACCCTGTGATCTCAGAGGAAGGGATGAATGGTATTTCCCTGCCACTTGACTGTGTACCTTTATATGGAGGAAAAACACAGGAGAATCGGCAGACCACAGCAAGTCTGGTGATGGTGAATATTTAGCTTGTTGCATCACTGAAAGGTCTGAAGTATCCACGTTGACAATTGACATTTACAATTTTCAGCCGCGTTAAGAAAAGGTTTTTTCTTCTTTTTTTTTTTTTGCAGCATTAACCGAAAGCATAATTTTGTCTCGCATTTCTGACCTGTTGTTGTTACCTTAAAATGTGATAGTACAGATGCTACTCTCTTCATCTGTCGTCTCTCCCCTGCTTGGTGAGCTATACGGAACTCTTCAATCAATTCCTTTTCAATTTCTTCATATTTGACTGTAAATATCACAATGTTTAGGGTTTTCTTTTTTTATTCAAAATAGGTATTTTAAAATTGTATTACATCATTTATACTTCAAGATATAAACATTATATTAACGTATATAAATTTTCATTTATTTGACTATGAAGTGCTAGGAGGGTTTTTGTGTTTCTTTTGTGTGTTATAATGCTAGACATTATCAGTACTAGGTATTTAAGAACCGCCCATTCAACTTTATAACAAACTAAACAAAAGTCACTTACTATTTATTTTGTTCCTGGCTTTCACAAACCTAGAAAAAACATTAAAACATAAAACATAGTAACTATTTTAAAGAAAGATAGGAATTTCATTACTGAATCAATGTTGATCAAACCATCAGCCGGAGTGATATTTTCACAACAATACACATTTATTTGTTCTAATAAAATAAATATACAGCATTTTATCTAGCGCATAAATTACAACAATCAAAATAAACAAAAAATTATTCTGGAACTGTTTTAACTATGAGCTTAAATGGCCAAGCATTAATAAAATCTTTCATAGAAAAAGTTTTATAAAATTAAGGAAAATAAATTTGAAGTGTCTAATTTTATTATATAATTTGAAATTTGCTAGATGAGCAATCCCACGCTGGGATGTAATGGATGTTTACCCCTTGGAAATTGAAAATATCACAACACCACAAGTTTGTTTACAGATAATGAATTTATTTATTTAAAGTATAGGCTGTTTTAATCTTTGAGATGTATTTTAACTATTGGTTATGCTCTTACAGAGCTAATCTGTGAAGGAAGGGAGTTGGAACAGCAATGAACAAAGCAGTCATAGTTGTTGATTAAAACCGCTGAGCTGTGTTCCTTGTTATGTATATTTATGCATGGCACTTAACCTGTGGAGGGTTAGAATACATTACTTAAACATACTTCTCTCCCTTAGGCAATTCCATTGCCACAAGGTGGAGCTTCTGTATTATGTCAGCTGCAAGTTGAAGCTGAAACAAAAACATATGATATAAAACACAATAAGTTTATTGTAGTAAATAAGCTAAAATTAAGCCTACCTTTAAATTGCTGATTTGTTTTGTGATAAAACAGTTCTTGCTTAAATCTGTTAATATGGCTAATAAACAAAGTACCAACAAAGTACTATTCAAAGTCTAGAATCAACTCAACCCAAGACTGATTTGTTGACAAGTCAGTTTATTATTAACTATCAGTATTTATTCTAAAGGTGAACTCTGTCAGAGCATAGGACACTTCTTACTTGGAAAGGATCTGTGAAGACAGCTGATTTGGGAGGCTCGTCAGACAGAAACTCTGAGAAGTAATTCATTAATCTTTGAGCTTCCACGGCCCTGGCTCTTGGGTTATTCACTCCTTCTAACTGATCTCCCAGGTGTACCACTTTAGTTGCCACAAAATTTATCCTCTCATCAAGCTCTTGGAAATGTGAATAAGATTCCTGAAGAGATAAATGAGAAAACGTTGAATAATTTATTTCCATTGTAATAAATGAAAGTCTGTGTAACTGAAACACCATAATATGAATTAGTTTATATAGTACAGTAGGTCTTGATCTTCAAACAAAGTGACTAGTTTTTTGTTTTTTTTTATTTCTTAAATTTTTGGCTTCAAACAATCAAACTAGATAAAATCATATAAAACCATAAAATATAACTTTCGGGACCCAAAGTGGGCCTCCAAAAAAACATCTAGGGTGAACTTTAAAACTAGGAGACTGCATCATTTTTTGGCTGCCCACATTGTGATCATTACACAACTGTGATGAACAGTTTGCCAGAAATAAACCAATCACTGTAAAGAAGTGCTGGAAATCATCAAAGATTGACAGTAGTAAAAATAGATGTAAATTTTATCTCAAACCTGATGGGGCAGGGACAGAATGTCAATGGAAATCTCCACAAAAATTCACCTTAAAACCAGTTTGCTACCCAGGACATTTATGCTCAACTTGCAATTTCAAATTGGGAATCACAATCAATTCCTCCAAATTTTTTAAGAAATCTACCACTGCTGGGAGTGAGGTGAGCTCAACAGATCTGAGTGTTTATGGTCATGTTATTTGTGGAATACATAATTTCAAATAATTAAATTGTTAATCCCAAACACATTATCAGCGATTCCAAAACAATACCTGGACAACTAAATTATACAATTTAACTATTTGGTATGATCTGAATTTCAAACGGTAATAGTTTTTCACATACTGTACTATTCTCATAAGTAATGAAATATTAAGCATGAACTGATAAAATCATCAAACCTGATTATTTTTCTGTAATTCTGCCACTCTCTGCCAGTGTCTCTTCTCTTCATCCTGACAAGCCAGCTCCAGCTTCTCCACATTACGTTGCATTCTTGTGTTCATGTCCTTAAGGTCACGGATCATCTTCTCAAAGGCACCATGGAGGGTCATAGGATAAAATTCTTCAGGGTTACTGCGAGCTTTAGTTCCCATTGTCCTCCAAGCAAGACGTTCAACAAACTCCTCAGGATCAAAAGGATCCTACAGAAAAAAGTTACACCTTAAAGTCACCTATAAATCAGGAAAAATGATTGGTTCTTGAAAAGTTTGCAAAGTGATTTGCACCTTTAACCTTGAAAAGTTAAAAAAAAAAATGGCCTTTGGGATATCTAAAGGAGGAGCTGAGATGTTACAAACTTTTAACGGAATTAAAGCCAGGGAAATGATGGTACTGTAAGTTTTACAAAAATGACATCGTCATTAGAACGAGGAGTTAAATACCCCGGGTGAGTACAAACTTTTGTCTAAGTTTCCTTTTTTTGTTATTATTTGGCGATTTACAGGAACTCGATTTCCGATCTTGTTCTATAAGCTAATATAGGCCCTACAGTTAACCACAACTGGTGGCCTAACGAGAACGAATGTTTACCAGCTACTTGATGCATGTGTCTGTATAAAAGATACAGAACTCTTCATCTAAGCATGGAGCTATAATAAGAAGGAGGCACAACTGACCCACATCAAAGTGTACTATGATCGATTCTGACACAGCTGGACTTGAGGGATTAGCATTGGAAGTGTGAAGGCTTAATCCGCTCTTCGGGAAA
>JAQQZZ010038485.1:0-10480 GCA_030265115.1 Mopalia vespertina | reverse complement strand
CCTCTCGAGGCCAAAATTATCAAACACGTTGGATATTTTCCTCAGCGCCTCGCGAGTCTGAAAACTCAGCAAAATACTCCCGCACACGACGAGCTACGTGCTGAGCAAACTTTTACCTCAGCAGATAGCTCTCGTCTGCGGCAGGCTTTAAAGAGGAAGAAAACAAAAAAATAAAGTCAGTCTGTATAAAGAGTGTGTAATCATCAGTTTTGAAACATAGTGTTCAAATTTTATGGATAGCTTTCTTAATCATGTTACAGCCAATTTAGTAAGTGACTTGGTAACTCACGTATGGTGGACCATCCATGCAACATCATTTCTGTATATATACCATTGACTATTATTCATTAAATGTTTACAATAATCCCATCAAAACAGTATGTCTCTTAATTAACTGACAAAAAATAATCGTGAAGTGATTTTGTTGAATACTTCTTGAATAATACAGTCAACGTTTAAGAGATAAAGGAGCGATTGGCGTCATCAGTTCACCATACAGGACTTACCCAGTCCGTTACCAGATCAGCTCTTATGCCATTATGAACACTATCCATTCACTTCGAACATCATTTTTCATAACGGTTCATACAGGCTATCTATACAGACTCACTTTATTTTGTATATTTTCTTCCCCTTTAAGTATATCACGACATTTTCAGGTCACTGCACAAATAACGGGGTAGTTTTTACGAGTTTTTTCTCTCCTGGTTTTTCTTTCAGCAAGCGTATCTCTAAAGTCATTTATTATTTATATACCCAATGAAATACCAGGATTTTCTTCACGCATAAAAGTGATATTTAACTGCAGTGTAATAACATTTTTTGTTATTAGTCTCTGAACTTTGACCCTGTCCGAACTACGGTACTTTTTTGAGTCACATCAACACACTCCAGTTTGACAGAATAAATGGAGTACTTCAGTGTATGTTGCACTGCACCAAACACGGATATAGTGCAATTGACCAAGTCAATTGATTTCTACCAGTCAGAGAAAATGACTTGATACATAAATATAACAAAACAGCCATGCTTCAAACTGTTGATCATCAAATCACGTATATGCGAGTTTTTAGTAAAAAATAGTTCTTCTTAGAGGGACAGTCGGACAGATAAATTATATTATGGCAATCTAATTGGGAAACATATAAGAAATTTTAACCTTGTAAAGTAGCAAAAATTTATCTTTTTAATGCATACAACATTGATAAATTATGGTTTTATTTTGTTCAGGCGTAGGAATATCGAAGGGATTACACATCCCATGCTGGCATTTGCGAGATTACAGCTGATCGGGGAATTTGACATGGATTTTTATTTTTTAATTGATATAAATAATAAATAGAATATTACACAGGTAAGTTTCAATACCATAAATATTGCTTCGCGTCTCGTGGGTTATTCTTTCTACCATGCACGACAATATCCTCTATATATTCGTTTGACATCTTTTAATAATTTAATTTAATTATCGAGTTGATTTTTAGGTTTGTTTGTGAGGTACGCTGTATAAAACTTCCTTACAAACAGTTATGGAAGCACTTCCATAACGCTTTTAATGAAGAATTTCCCTAAACCTTTTTAGAATATTTCATAAATGTTTTTGAAATAATCCTTGCCTTCGAACTGAATTGCAACTCATTTTATTTTCCAATAATGGAATATTCTTCCGGTGCTTTATTGGAGGAATGTGCCTTAGCAATCTTCATTAAGATGACTCCGACCACGGCACGAAAGAGTGGTAGCATTTGGTAACTTCCGGTCCCTGAACAGGGATCCCGAGCAATCTCGCATGAACCAGATTCTTCTCGCGTTAACTTCAACCACGGCACGGGTCTGATAGCATTTGGTAACTTTCGGTCCCTGGAGAGAGCTCCCGAGCCAGCGTAAATTTTAGCTATCATGGTAGGACCCGCTGTTGGAAAATTCCTGGATCCGCCCTCGTGAAGGGCTGTCTCAAATGAATGAAAAAGATCATTCGGATTTACTAGGTTACAGCGATTCAAGACAGAGGGAAGTTAACCACCACGTGATACACCAGTAGCCATTCGACCGGGAACCAATAGGCACAGAGCATACAACAGAGTGTCATAACATTTGAAAAGTTCCACAGAACTGTTCGCTATAATGTTCACTTTTTTTTGTATATACCTCTATATATAACTCTGTTAACACTAGTGAATCATTATCGCTGAAAGTTCACTTTAGGTGGTAATCAATATTCTACATAATGCAGGTGTCAGCTTACGTAAAACTCTTCAACATTTCATTTTTTACAGAGAAGATCGATGATATTTATACTATCATCCCGATTTTTGTAGTGTCCCTGGAGGGCAACTTACTAATTAAAAGCCCGCTAGGTGGCGTTCGACATGGCTCAATGCGCGGGGCAAATCGCCATAATGGGCGAATAAAATTGTGATCGGATCGGATCGTACTGTTAAACGGTGGAGCTAGATGAAGTTATTTAGTTAGCAGATAAAATTATAAAGCAAATTATAGCCCGCACTTTCCTTAGGGACTCTCGCACAACCACACACATCCATTTATCTAATGTACTTCACATTAGCGCGCGCAGTATCGCATCCACAAATATAGAAAAAAATGTTTGAAAGAGCGTAACCAATCCTGTTAGAATGCGATACAGAACTCTCTAGGGGAGAAAACGTATGAACTATGTATACCTGTATTTCAATCAAGCGATATGATAGCAAACAAAACAGCCAATCATTTCTTTGTGTGATTGATGTTTTTTCTCCATACTAAAGGCTGTCTCACTTATTTGACTCATTTCACCCTCACTGACAATAAAGACAGTTACAGCACAACACACAGCTGCCACACCAAAAGATGCGCTAACTTTTCATTGCAAGACACCATTCCTTCTCAAAGAAAGATAAAATCTTTCACAAATTCGTCGAGACGTGGACTATAAGCTAATGACGAGCCATAAAGTTGAGACTAACGTCGTTTAGTTATACAGCTGACCAAGTCGGAACATCCTTCGACACTTTCCGTATCGGTACAGTTATCTCGGAGCATTCTAAAATAATATCTATTCTACTTCCTACGTCGATACACCCGGGCCATCTTGTTTTGCACTTCTTTTATTTGCTGGGCTGTGGCATACGTCCCCCCAAATATTGGCGGAAATTAATCCGCGATGGCCTGGCATAGCGTACGAGAGTTGTCTTAGTCGCGTCCACAATAGAAACTCTCGCGAGAATACGATTGATCTCGGAGGTGAATGGAAGCAATAATATTAGAAGAAAACGTTTAATGTTAACAGCCGGATGTTTTGTGCGCATGCGTGGAAATCAACCAAAGTACTCCGCAGATTTGTATAAAAGAAAACACATCAAACAACCCCAATTGTCAAAGGACTACTTTTTTTAAAGATTGATTGATTGGTGTTATATGTCGTCCTTAAGGGGTTTTCGCTTATATGGCAATGGCGCATTCCAACAATATTTGAGATTTCTCAACAAAACAAAACACTGTTCCTTTTTTATGTATGACTTGTTGCAAATAATTTACATTTTGTCCGCTGTAAGTATTTTAATAATGATGTAGCTCCAATGACGTCATCATATCAACACAAGAATAGCCTTCAGACGCAAGCAATAAACACGTGGATAACTCAGTCATATGATGAAAGTAAATCCATGCGAGTTACCTCCCATGAAATGACCAACTCTACATCAGACATTATTTACGGTACGGAAATGGCCGAGGGATGTTCAGACATGTAAATGGGCTTGGTAATCCCATCTAGTTTATACTGCACCAACGTACAAAAAGCTATAATTATCCCTCGCGTAATACCTGTTATCAATTATTAACAACCATTCTCAATGTTATTCAGTAATGTCTTCCGTCGTCATTAATTCTTGATTGACATAGGTTATGTTTATGACGTATACCGGAAGTATTGAGTTCCGGCTCAACGATTGGCTTACCTGCTAAAGCTATTAAAGTAGTTTGATCGAACCAGTAGGGAATCGGTTCCTTGAAAGATAGATCGATAAAACGTGTGTCGAGAAGTCAAAGGCATACGCCCTTCAGCGATTAACTTTAGTTTAATGTCATTTTATTAATGCTTTCGTTCGATAAAATCCTGAGAGATACAAATCGGTAGATAAATCCAGAGCTTAGCTAAGGTTTTTTAAGTTGCACAAACTTCAAACTAGATTTTCTCAACAAATTCTGAATTCAACAGTTTTACAAAATATTTCAGTTCTTTCGAAAATTAACACTAAAACGTTAAACCATACACTCTTACAAAAAATGGTTCTCTGAGGGTTCTTTAGAAAAGAGGATGGTTCTAAATGGAACCATGATGGTTCTAAATGGAACCATAAGGACAAAAACCTGTTCTTTGATATAATAAGATAGGGAGAAATACATGGAACAGTTAATGTGAGGGTTCCATACAGAAACAAAACGGTTCTACCAGAGCCATAACGGAATAACCTCAAAGGGTTCCATTAGAGCCATACTTTTCTAAGAGTGTATACACGTCGACCTAAATAGTTTTGTTATAAGATTATCTTAAACTGGTTGATTGATTAATGGATTGGTTGATTGATTGATTCATTGGTTGGTTGGTTGGTTGGTTGACTGGTTGATTGATGGGCGGATTGATTGATTTGTTGATTGACTGATTGATTTGTTGTTTGATTGATGAGTGGATTGATTGCCTGGTTGATTGATTGGCAGGCCGATCGATTGACAAAATGTGCAAATTTCCAAATACAAAAATAAACGTACGAAAGAATGAATTTTAAAAGTGTATGCGTTTCATATCCTAGGCATTACCTTAAGATAACTTCATGAAGCTTAAAATATTATTCTTAGTATAGGGATCCAACTATTCTCATTTGATTATTAAATGAATATCATTGAAGTATATTTATTGTAATATAGTGTCTTGCATTGTCATTTGATTTATTATTATTCCATTAACAAATCCATACATTTCCGTCACATTTGTTTGGTTAGCATTTCAGCTATATCCGATTCTGACAATCATGGGAATTACGGGAGTCACATGCGGGTTGGTCTGAAATCTGGTTGGTCCGCTGAATGCACGTCATAGCCACTCTTCTTCGCGCATTTTCATTTATCCGTCAAGCAATTTATGCCAATTTTCTGTCGATACTGAAGCTGGGGCAAAGTGAGTCGTTAATGAAATGGTTTTATTCGTGGTTCGCCTCGGTGAATTCCGCACGAGTGTCGTTGTTTCATACACTTCACTTAGAACATACAAGCCATGTGTGGCTGTTCCCAGTCATTTATGTACCGTCTGTTCCTTCATTCACCCATCTTCCCAAAGCAAGGCACAAAAGAAGGGTCAGTTGCAAGCTGTTTAACTACAACAAACGCACCGCAGACTATTTGCCGTCGCTTGATCAGAGGTCAAACAGCATCGCAGTGAATTAGGTGTTTTGTGGATGAAACGGTTAAATGTATATTAGTCTTTTCCAAGTAAATTTCTCTGCATATAACAATTTCTTGTAAACGCTGTTAACATTTTTTTTTCAATTAGCACAAATGAATTTAATTTTCCTGACGCTATTTCCAACGCTTGGCAAACTTTTATCCATTTATTGTACTCAATAATCCATTCGTGTTTATTAGTTTTGTTCATTAGTGTTTACATCTTATACATCAGAATAACATTCATATTCTCCAACAAGTGCTCAAATGTACATTCGTGTTTACATCTTATGCGTCAGAATAACATTCACATTCTCCAACAAGTGCTCAAAATAATGTACATTCGTGTTTACATCTTATGCGTCAGAATAACATTCATATTCTCCAACAAGTGTTCTACTGTACATCCGTGTTTACATCTTATACATCAGAGTAACATTCATATTCTCCAACAAGTGCTCTACTGTACATCCGTGCTTACATCTTGTACATCAGAATAACATTCATATTCTCCAACAAGTGCTCAAATGTACATTCGATTTTACATCTTATGCGTCAGAATAACATTCATAATATTCAACAAGTGCTCAACTGTACATTCGTGTTTACATCTTATACACCAGAATACCATTCATATTCTCCAACAAGTGCTCTACTGTACATCCGTGCTTACATCTTATGCGTCAGAATAACATTCATATTCTCCAACAAGTGTTCTACTGTACATTCGTGTTTACATCTTATACATCAGAATAACATTCATATTCTCCAACAAGTGCTCTACTGTACACCCGTGCTTACATCTTATACATCAGAATAACATTCATATTCTCCAACAAGTGCTCAACTGTTCATTCGTTTTTACATCTAATGCTTCAGAATAACATTCATATTCCCAAACAAGAACTCCATTTGTCCATTCATATATCTTATGTTTCCGCTTATGTATATTCACCAAATAATACTTAATATTCACTGTGTGTTTAGTTCTTACGTTTTCGCATAACATCATATTCATCAACGAATACTCAGTATTCCATTTATGTTTACAACTTATGTTTCCGTATGCAGGCTACTCTCCAACGAGTACTCAGTATTCCAGTCATGTTTACAACTTATGTTTCCGTATAGCATTATATTTACCAACTGATACTCCATATTGTAATTTGTGTTTACATCTTAGGTTTCTGTTTATCATTATATTTACCAACTGATACTCCATATTGTAATTTGTGTTTACATCTTAGGTTTCTGTTTATCATTATATTGTCCAACTAGTACTCGGTATTCCATTCATGTTTCCATCTTACTGACTTAGGCTTCAGCATAACATTCAAATTCTCCAACTAGTACTCAATAGTCGGATAATCTTATCTTTCAGAATATCGTTCATATTCTCGAACTATGACTCAAAATATATTTACATCTTATATATCTCCGATCAACATTCAAATCCTCAAATTAGTACCCGATAGTCCACGCCTGTATACATCTTATGCTGACGCAAAGCATTGTAGTACCCAACTCCGGATACTTAGCGTGGCTCGCGGCCGTAGCTTAGTGGTTAGCGCTAACTAATCCTACTTCGATGTACCGTTCAGGGGATCGAGTCCGTCAGTTGACCGCCAGGTATATGAGTGAGTCAAATGGCTCCGGCAATCGCGGGAGTGGTTTTTTCCAAGTTTCCTCCCGGTTTTCTATCATAATTAGTCCTGGAACAGTGGGAAGTGGACACTCCAATCAAACAAACAAGCAAACAGTGCTTAGCGGTCCATGCGTGTTTACATCTCATATTTTCGCATAACATTTATCTCATCCAAAGTGTTTAGCTAGATATTATACCTCTTCAGTTTTATATCGACCCTCCTCGATCAAAACAGCTGAGGGTTGGGTATGGGTTTCCTGTGGCCCTGGTGCTCTCAAAACTAAGGGGCAACATAAAGCCAATCTGTTTGTTATGTGTTTGTATCGCGTCTTTTGATTGTTTTGTATTTGTCCTGTCTTGTCTTTGTTTGTTGCCAGTGGAGTCGAGAGTGGTTTCCTTCACCCATCGGACTGACACGCTGTTATGTGAGTGAAATTACCTAAAGTACGGGGTTAAATCAAAATTAACCAAACAAATTCCTTCTTATCGGGTCGGAGACAAAATTCAAATATCATTCACAAAAGTATTAAAGACTACTATAGTTTGTTTCATCTGTAGAAATATCGCACTTTGTGAGAAGTATGGAGGGCATAATAACCACTTAATCCAGAATTAGTGATATTCATAAATGAATTGTCGATATTTAATTATCAATATCGATAATGCATTCATTGAAATCGAAAATCCGATTAAGTGTAACGTAGCACGGAACGAAGAAGTCGAGAACATCTTGACCTATATATTGTGCTGATAGCCACGTTTATAATAGCCGACAATAATTTTGCCACACCTTTATGAAACTGTGTACAGCAAACATTACATTTAATTTTAAGACACAGATGAATCTTTTCCTGTTTTAAAGTCAATTTTTATTTGTTTTAACACTGGATAAGTAACTTGACACAAGTCCTTATTGCATCTTTAAGGGAGTCATCTTCGTGTTTTGATAAAATTCGATAACTCACCTCTTCTTCATCTTCTCTAGCCAAGAGTTTTATTACGAGCTGCCCTGCATTTCAACCCTTGGCAGATTAATCATATATAAATACAATAACAGCTACGCCCCCTGGCGGATAAAATGACCAAGTTTCGAGTAAAAGCGCTGATAACATATGCTGAATGCTATACTCTAGTTTTGGCAATTTGTCTTAACTTTGTAAAGCACTATTGGCGTATATATGGAGAGTTGGTGTCTGTAGGGTTGGGTATATATGCAATACTCTCACTGAGTAGGTTTAGTAGCCCCGTACACATCCTTTTTTCGACAATACTTCACCCACTTTCATTATTGACTATCGCGGTCATTTTTACTAGTCCTCTCGTAACACAACATCTGATTGGTTGCGTAGAAGCTCCCACGCATCCAATCAATCGCTTGGAAGCCGCGTCCGATTATATGCGAATAATCCACAAAGGGTTGTAATGCAGAGTAGTTCGGAATAAAACTCTAGGCTAGCGAAGATGCCTCTTCTTATGGTCCGCGAATTATATGCTCCAGAACCAAACAAAAGCCATGCTGACAATGTTCGTGTTTGAATAGAAGACGTGTTAATTTGACCGTTTACGTCTTTTGTCTTGTCGCGACTCATGTGCTACAAAACAAAAACAACACATGGTTAGATTGTTCATATTTTAATAAACGGAATGTTTACACGTTACATCTTCCATCTTGAGGCAAACAGGCATGTGTTGCAACCCACCATATCCGCCCAAAGCTTCCCCTCACACTTATTCACATACGTTCACATCGAACTCTTCCTTGCCGGTAAACAAGCGATAAATCCAAGTTGACTATAAAACGCAGTTGCGTCCCTTTATTCCAGCCACTCAGATTGGAGCTTTTATGCTGTCCACAACCAAAATGGCGACTGTGAAAACGATGGACAATATCATAACTGACAATGAAGATCCTACCCGTTGCCGAGGAATTGCAGACAAGCCATCTGAACTCAGAGCTTGATGTAACGGGAAGGATGTATTGATTTCCGAAATTACTTCCAAATGAGTGCAAACGGATTTCGGATAGGTTGTTAATTTCTTTGATTGTCCAATGAAAAGTTCGCCAAGTTTTTTTTTGGTAGTTGGGACAAGGGTCAAAATGTTTAAAAGTAATGTGTTGTCTTAACGCTTTTAAACCATTGCATTGGTCAGATTCATTCAATAAGTGGGCGCGTCAAAAAAAGGACGTCATTTAAGAGGGCTATTTTAAATCGTGGCATACTTTGTAAAAATAGTTCCACCTTCCTTTACAATGAACACAAAGAAAAAGATATGCAATACAGTCAGGAATTCAAATAAAATACTTATAAAATAATTGAAAATCAAATTGCCAGCGGTTGTTTTATTCTAATATGCCATCAATTGTTGATCACATTGTTATTAAACAAATAACATCATTATCAAGAAATTTCATTTAAACGTTTGCAAATTTAGATTAAACAATTTTGAGAGTATAACATTTCAAAAACGGAAATATCGAAGAGATATGCCTGCAATAGCAAATCTGAAAATAGAATTATAACCTTACACGTTATGAATGAGCAGGCGAACGTTAAAAATAATATATAAATAATTTGGACTGTTTGAGAAATTTTACAGTCGATGTGAAAACCGTATTTATAAAATTATGACGACATTTGGATAACAAATGTGACTTCGGATATTTGCTTTCATATTAGATATAATAAGCTTGAATGTCTCATTTAAAAAATAAATTGCAAGGTAATTAAGGCATGGATTAGCTTAATTCATACATTCTCTTTTAAATAAATAAAGCCAAAATCCACGGGGTTCAGTTGTGAGAATGTAGTGTAAAACGTCGTGTACATATGCTAGACATCGGACATTATTGAAAGCATGTCGTTCATAGTTTGGTTCGCAACTATTGAGCCGATCCAAGGGAGACTACTCTAGAGTCCAAAAGTATAAAGAACGAAACTCGGGTCCGAATTCAAAGCAGAATTTGTTGCACGACTGCAACGTCAAAATAAGAATCCTCAAAATAATGGAGTTAACAATTCAAATAATATCACAAGCTCATAGAGTTTTTCAAGTCCGATAATTTCCCTTTCATGTGAAGTTGTCGTTTTGCGGCGTTTCATCGACTCGGTATATCATCTCCGAGGATTTGGCCGAATCTGTGAAAGAAAAAAAAAACAGTAAATGGTTTGATGTTCAAAGTCTATCCTCGATAAAATATTTCCCTGATATGGCTTTGTAATAGGCACAGAAGTCTCAGGTACAAAATTGTCTATGAAAACTTGTTTGTATAATAGTAGGAAAATTGCAACATCTGGTAAAGATTGCGGTTACCAGTAATGGCCAATCTAATTAAAATCAGTTCTCAAAAACGCTCCCCGTGTTTTGTTTGTCGCTATATTGAGATCTAACGCAATCACC
>JAQQZZ010038484.1:12724-23993 GCA_030265115.1 Mopalia vespertina | reverse complement strand
ATAAAGCTATATTTATATTTAGTATGGATGCCCTAACCAAATCATAAAGCTATATTTATATTTAGTGTGGATGCCCTTACCAAATCATAAAGCTATATTTATATTTAGTATGGATGCCATAACCAAATCATAAAGCTATATTTATATTTAGTATGGATGCCCTAACCAAATCATAAAGCTATATTTATATTTAGTGTGGATGCCCTAACCAAATCATAAAGCTATATTTATATTTAGTATGGATGCCATAACCAAATCATAAAGCTTTATTTATGTTGAGTATGGATGCCCTAACCAAATCATAAAGCTATATTTATATTAAGTATAGATGGCTGAAGCAAAACATAAACCTATATTTATATTTGGTTAGGGCAAACTTCAGTACAGCTTTATTTTGTTTACGTAATTATGTTGTAGTTCATTCGCTACTGTTCCCTGGTCCCGTTTCTTACCAGTCCTTACACATATGAAACGTGTTCTGTATTAGTGATACCTGTTTAAATTTTGTGCATATTTCCGTGTAAGAAACATTCAATTATTGATTCCTTCAGTGCCATTTGCATACATGAAGGTTAAGGTGCAATCCACATTGACATTGTGTTCTATGATTAATGTTTTCCTTTATCGGCGGTATTACAAAAGTGTATATCGATAATTCGTTTTCTGGCTCGGGCTCTCCTTTGCGAGATAATGTCGGCGTTTCTACTCCTTATGCAATTGTATTGTCGCGAGGGTTTCTCTAGTGGGCGAGACTAAGACAACTTTCTTACGCCACGCCAGGCGATCGCGCATTTATTTCCGCCAATATTTGGGGCGACGTTAGCCACAGATCAGCAAATAAAAATGTGCAAAACAATGTGGCCCGGGTGTATCTTAGAGTCAATGTGTCGACGTAGGAAATAATATCGATTCTATTTTAGAATGATCCTTATGATGATGGCTGATATATCCACTTGGAAATTCAGTACATAGATCCATTTCTCTATGTTTTTAATAAAATACCGTACATAAAATACGAGGTTCTGGACACGATGGTTTTTACGTGGCTTAAAATGTGAGCGAAAAATTGCGTCCAGCTTATCTTCTTCCAGTTTTCCAATGTTTGCTTAAATTTGACAGATTATGGAGCCAAAGCAATAATACATTTTATTCAGCTATTAAAGCCCTACCTTCTCTCTTGCCCATCAAGGTGTAGCAGAAACATCTGTCTGTCAAACACCGCCCAAAGAACATACCGGTGGGCGCGCAGCGTTCATGACACTCATTGTTGTCTTGACACATTCCTTCGATTATATCTGTAGATTGTAAAATAAAACACATATTTTGGGTATTTAATTCTTGTGTTGAAACTTTGGATTGACAATTGGAAGAATATTTGGTAAATAATTGTGATAGTGTCAATAGGCTTAAAACATACTGCCGTCAGCCAGAGTGTTTCCTGTAAACACATCTTTATACCTTTGTTAAATTCTTTTGTTCTCATTGGTCGAAAACACGTCACGTGGAATTACCAAAAAATATGACGTTGCACGGTTTTTGCCGATACTGTGCAATAAAAGTTGCACACTGGAACGTTGGACATTGATAGTTATTCTTCTGTCCGTCCAAGCTCTATCGATCTATACTAATCCCAGGTAAAAGTTTTCTCCTCTTTGCTCAGGAGACTGTGTTTTTCGGTAAAGCAGACGCCTATACCCTGTCACGTGAAACTGTTCTTTTGTAAAACAGAGAGACCGACCTTGTTTCATAGAGGGTTCGAATGTAAGTCTATTACGCTAATGTTTACCACTAATAAAACTTGTCATAAACACTACAACAAATACATTCGGTATAAGAAAAGAGATAACTGCATGTTTGTTTGTTTGATTGGGGTTTAACGTCGTACTCAAGGGTATTTCACTTATATGACGACTTCACACTGCTCCTTGCCTGATTACGGTGGTAAACCGAGAGGAAACCTCGTAAAAACCACCCCCGCGATTGCCGGAGCCACATCACTGACTCAATCATATACCTGATGGTCAACCTACGGACTCGATCCTGTGAACGGTAAATAGGAGTAGGACTAGTAAGCGCCCACGCTACCACTAAGCCACGGCCGCGGACCCACTGCATGTTTGAGAATGGAATATCGTGATTTGTCAGGTCTCGACAATTGATGTTCAATTTGTGCTTCGCGCTAGTTAAATATTGAATGCCTTAAGCTAACCGATCACGATGTTCCATTCTCAAACATGCAGTATTTGTATAATGTATAATGCCTCGGTTATCGTTGTTATTTTTGGTTCATGAAATCCTAACTGAATATATTAAGTTTTAAATGATTTTTTTGTCTTTTACAAAGTTAATAATAAACAGTATTTTTGCTATTTTGAGATGACAGTTTCTTAGTTTGAACAGATTCTAGTTCAGAAAATTTTGCTTGTTGAAACCCGTCCCTTAAACGAACCCACGAAACTCAGAGTTAAGCAATTATTCGCCAGCAATAAATACCGGCAACCTTTTTAAAATTTGTTTTTGAAAGATAGTCTTTATTCCTCAGAGCAGCACAAATTTAGCAATGTGGTTAATTTAAAAGTTCAAAAAATGGCCAGTGACATAGAAACGGCGGAATACTCCTATTACACAATTTTGACGGCAGCAAGGGCATCTATGTTTAGTTTTACAAAATTACACAGCAGTAAACCTGCGGATATGTTACCGTGAGTTTTATTATTGTTGATTTGTTTTTATTTTCCATTGTGGGAATTATTACGAAAGCTCGTTTCCTATTTTTCTTTTCATACAAGGTAATGACGAAGCCGGCGACTGGTAGGCTCCCGAGAAACTAGCTAGATACAAGACTAGTGTATGTGGGCTACACTCTGATGTCCAAAATGTCGTGAGTATTTGTACTAACTAACCCGGGGCAATGAATTTCCGCTATCCAAACTCCAGCTGAATGGTTGAATGGTCCAGTTGACCATCATATACTGCTGGCGAATCAGTGCCTAACGTTGTGAGTCGGGGTTCGATTCCCGCACGGGTTTCAACCAGCAACATTTTCACAACTAGGGTCTGTCCAAACTAAGAAAGTGTCATCCCAAAATGACAAAAACACTACATATATAGTTTTATCTAAGTTTATGAACATATAATAGAATAATGATATCAACTCGGAGAGTTCGAACTGCAAAGAGTTTGGTTCAATAAACATTCCCATACGCTGATAGATATGATCCATCGAAATGGACCACGGTTGGCATATAGTTTGCTCTGTATTATTAGTATGTTCTGATCATTGCTACACTTACATTTGTTGGTGTTTCTTTTCTCTGGTAAATGCAAACACACACATTTTCTCTCCTGACATACCCCCAGCTGAAGCCCTCCTGAGTCACAGCTATTTCGGCAATGGTCGTCTATGAGACAGGGACGCTCCAATCCTGAAGAACCAAACAGTACTAGTTACAGAAAAGAAAGTCTTGCCATTACATGGGTTTATAGTTTGCCATATATGGTGTTGTTTGCGTTCCAAAAGAAAGTTGCCTCGCTTTGAGCTTGACATAATTGACCATATATGGTAAACAGTTTGCCATATATGGTGTTGTTTGGATTCCAAACGGAAGAAGGCGGCACGTATTTCGGAACTGTAAACCCGTGTATTGCAATGATATTTCAGCAGTTGTCATGTGTTCTTTTAAATAAAGGCGAATGACATTTGTAACAAAGTCCACTTTACGCATAATTGGATGATTATGATAATGAGAACTGACTAGATTTGGGCGTGAATTCCGAGAAGAGTCCAGCTTTTGGGCACTGATAGCCAACTCCTTGTCGCAAAAATATATTTGGCCCTCTGGCTAATGATAGTTTGTTTGAAGAGTAGCAATGCTGTCTTTACTTAGCACTGGGAGAAAATGATGTTATCAAGACACCACACATCTTGGATGTGCTAGTGTCAATTATTTTGGGAATACACCGCAGTCATATAAATAAAATACCCTTAAGCACGGCGTAAAACATCAATCAATCCATCATGAAATATATTTGTATATGAATAATAACAGAGCGTCCTTAAATACTTAAACTAGCTCCATTGGATAGCTCCATCTGTCCACTTTGGATGCAATTATGGGCATTTTCTATTTGTATATTTATAATTGTAAGAGACCAACGAAATCGACCAATAAAAAGACCATAAGCCAACATTTATTACGATAATCCGTATAAAATTACAAATGCAAACTACAACAACAACAACTGGTATATATTTACGAATATATATTCAGTGTGTTCATTGGAACTATAAATAGGACGCAGGTTTATTTCTAAAGCAAATAAGAGGTTTTATTTACAAACGATGATGATTAGGACAATCATTTTGTTTTTATAAACCTTGGGTTGAAAAGTGGTCTTGGATTTTATACAACACCCGAAGGAACATAATTCTGACCCTCGTAGGGAGTAGACACGTTGATGCAGTGTCTCTAACCCAAGACGATGGTTATAACTGAATCGAATCCGATAATTCCGTTGTAGAGAGAAACAAGAACCGGTGAGTGCCGTGCAAGCATAGTCTCACTTTACGAAGCATGCGTTCACATATATACAATTCCCCGTTAAGAAATTTGAGATGAATGTCTCTTGGACAGTAGAGGCACACAGTATAAACAGGTATCACTGTTTTCAGCCAATATGGGTATATGTAAGGACTGGGATCGGTTGCTCGAAGCGCTATTAAATTTAATCTGCTATTAGATGACGTGACGTCATGTTCAAGGTCTATATCTCTAACCCGGTGTTAGCGATTTAGTCGGGAGTTAATGGCTAATCATATGTCGAGCAACTGGACCCTGGAGTCCGAACAGAATCAGAGCTTCAACAACTTCCACAAGTTTCAGGAATCACTCCAAAAGCCTAGTCTCATTCGACACTGATGTAGCATATTTCTAAGGACAATCTGGATAAATGACACAGGGATTAGAACATCTAGATAAATCGCCTTTTACTTAACACAAAATCAGTGAATTACTTGTCAAATCGGTGTCAAATCTAGAAAGCTCTAATCTATTCTTAGAACAACAACGGAACAGCTGCCTATGGTTTACACGTGATCATTCTGTCTTTCATGAAAGACTATATTCTTTGAAAAAAAAGTATTTTCTGTGGAAAATCTTATTTTACCAGCCATTTGAAACATTTCCATACTGTCGTTGCCTGATGTGAATGTTTGATTTGGGTTTAACGCCCATTTTGCGACACCCCATTTGACACCGTAGGCGATTATAGGCAGGGTATTGAACTTGCCTATAAGTTATATATTGGATATAAGGATATATTGCGATTCGTCACCGGCTGTCGGCGATTAATCCCCCGTGTGCAGGATATGAAGGGTATCATTCCTTCATTGACCGAGATCGCATTGCGTACATAGGCTACGTGACCAGATCGTGTCTGTCGTCTGTGTCTTGTTATGATCAAAATCAAAGCTACAATTGCTGGACTCATAAGCCATTTAGAAAAAATTTTGCCACATGTTGGTGACGTGGAACGCAATTCTCGTGCGGAACCTGCATGTTCGTTATTTTCGGTTAACACTTTGTTAGTTTGAACAGATTCTAGTTCAGACCAGTTTGCATAGTAAGACTCACCAAGTCTGAGAAAGTGATGTAGCACAACATTCATTGACGCGCCAAGTTTGTTTGTTTGCTTGATTGAGGTTTGACGCCGTGTTTAAAGTTATTTTACTCACATGACGGCGTGTCAGATCAATAGGTGAAGGAAACCACCATCGACGCCACTGGCTACAAACAAATAAGAGACAGGACAAATCAAGGACAATCACAGGATATAATACAGACACCATAAACAGATCGGCGTCATGTTGCCCCTTAGCGCGTTAAGCGACTGAGAAAACAACATTCCAAACCATCTGTTAACGATGTAAGACTGTTATCAAGTGGCACAACCTTTAGCTATGTAAGAGGCGTTCATTGTTACCTTAATTTAAGAAACAAGAGACCTACCATGGGCATGCGCCACTATTACCAGAACGGTGACGAGGACAAAGTACATGTTGACGATATTGGAATAAAGCAAGGTGTAATCCGGTTAGGGCATTCAAAACAATTTGCCAAGAAACCACAGATGGTATCTAGACTTTATGATGTCATTTGACAGCTAATCTTATCTAAAGTAAGATAACATTCCTCATTCGCCCATCACGATCTGCCGATTATAAAGCGCTGGCATTATGTTGACCTGATTAGACGCATATCAGGTCCCCTTTTTAACTTATTAATTTTTTTCTTTTCGTTTTCAAAGTATATTTGTGCGAGAAAAATATAGACCGTCGTATATCTTAGTCGAATACTAAGATTCCGGGTAATGGTTACAAAACAATAATAGTGTTTAAACCCATTGTAAATTGAATAAACATTGAGCGAACAAATTGAGTGTATTTTTGGTGGCTTATTTCTCATGTTGTAGGTACTATAACACCACATGAATTAGTTTATCTTATAGGATAGCCCTCATAGCTCGAAAGCGAATTATGTCGTTTTTGTCCCTTACTTGGTCCTCACCACTCTGGTCTTCACCATTGGTGTCGGTCCTCACCTCTGGCGTTGGTCCTCACCGCTGGCGCTGGTTCTCACCACTGGTGTTGGTCCTAACCACTGGTGTTGGTCCTAACCACTTGTGTTGGTCCTAACCACTTGTAGTGGTCCTCACAGTTCTGTTGGCCCTCATAACTTGTTTCACCGATTGTTTTGGCCTTGTCCACTTGCGTTGACCCTTATTGTGATACATTGAAACAAGGAAGGGCAGTCATGCTTTGGAAACGACATAAAATAAATATAAAATGTCCAGTTTGAGCTACAGCATCTTCTGTTTAGATCAGCCTTGATAGCTCTTTCCGCTGTAGTATGGGATTTTGTGTGCACCCGATTCCCATTGTCCTTTGTCAGTGACACAGATTGACCTTGGGACTTTACCTTATGCCAGACGGTTGTGAACGAACAAAAGCACATGGGAATAAGGTAACAAGATGACGGGAGAACTTTGATAGCTGGTTGCCAGAGAAAGTTTTAGACTATATGCAGGCCAAAAGTGATGAGTGCAGGTAAGGAGCTATAAAATGAAAGCTTAAGGTATATCGTTAGACGTTTTTCACGACGATTCCGTTTGAAAAGATTTTACTTAGTTTGGATAAAATAAATCTCAATCTACAAGACGTTTGTTGATGAAGCTGTACCGCATATTGCATACGCTATATAATGACGGTACCTGGATCTACTTCTAATACATCTTCATCGAAGCAAGGCGGAAAAGAAGATCGTCGAATTACACCTGTCTTCCTTTCCTACCTTGCCTTCATAGACGGAAAACCCCCGAGTTAACTAGTGTCCAACAGCTACTTTCGGATGACCTCTCTTTTCCCCACCCAATCAGAATTATGCCGGATTAAATTTAGTAGCGCTTCGAGCAACCGGCCCAAGATGGCCCGGGTGTATCTTCAATGTCTCGACGTAGGAAGAAGAATCGATTCTATTTTATAATTCTGATGATTCGCGCTTTGTGTTCTGATTGTGGCCTTTTCTGCTACAGACTATTTTTCAGACAGTTTGTATAACATTTTAAAAAACAATTGTACAATGTCATTTTGTTTATGAATAATTGTTACATTTTTGATAGTTGTGAAAGTATTTAGCATCTGATCAAACATATTTATGTTTTCTGTGAAATCTTGATGCCTTCTTACTGAAAAATGTGTCCGCTGCCTCACAAACACAATTTCTAAGTCTTTTATTTACCTTCAAAAAGAATAATTTGTTAGGGTATTGTAAGCTTCGCTACTTGAGTCTTCTTAACTTTTAGTAATAAGCGAACGTGAATCTGCACTTTATCTTCCAATATGTAAAACTTGTAGGACCTGACCTTGATTTAAATCATTTCGACTTTTTCCGTGAACATTTGTGTGTTAAATTGACCCATAAAACGAGAACTTATTGTCATTTTCACGTCAAAATCAATCATTAACCAGCAGTATACTTTACTCATTTTTTTTATCGATTTAAACTGTCTTCCCGATTTGATAACGAGAATGTCTGGGTCTCCCTTGTTGGGAACCGTCCTTCGGTAAGCGCTCAACGAACAGAACAGAATGTTTGGCGAGGTAAGAGGCCAAACAGATTCAATATTATTTCTCATTCAGAGGCAGCGTTATTTCTAAAGGTTTCGTACGACTGGACGTCGTATCTCTATTTACTGTATAATACAAGTCTATATATTCGCATCTAGGGTGCATTCATATCCATTTTAAAAGCAAGTTTTTGTCCAAAAGTTATTGTGATAGTCATTATTTTAAACACGTAAATACTGCGCATTAAACGAGAACTATGTTTTATTTACCTATCCGGAGTGATTTAATTAACTCGAGTCCGACTCAAGTGAACTCAACCATTATAATGGTGTTTATATGCACTTAGATTTGTTTGTTTGTTTGATTTCGGTTAACGTGGTACTCAAGGGTATGTTACTTATATGGCGAAGGATTGTCCGCTTCAGACTGTTCCTTGCTTAATAACGATGGAAAACCGGGAGGAAACCTCGTAAAACTACACCGGCGATTTCCGGAGCCACATCGTGTGACTCACTCATACAGACGGCCTCGATCCTGTGAACGGTACATTGAAGTAGGATTAGTAAGCGCACTCGCTAACCACTAAGCCACGGCTGCGGGCCATATATGCGCTTAGAAGTTGGAGTACTAAAACGACAGAAATAGTTTAATATGGGTGACAAAATACTAAATGAAGAAGCTGTCGTCCAAATTAATAAATACGACAGTTTGTTCTAAATAGAAAACATAAAATAGAATTCGAATTAAAATGATCGGAGCGATCCAAACACCATGGACAACATAGAATAAGTCAAGATAAAATAGTTTCACATTTAGTTATGGGTAAGGATAAATCGCTCTAACACAGTACAAATTATGGTAGGGATACAGAGAAAAATCGCGCCAACACATTACAAACCAACACAGTACAAATTATGTAAGGATTAGAGAAAAAATCGCGCTAACACAGTACAAATTATGTTAGGGATAGAGAAAAACCGCGCCAACACATTACAAAGTATGTAACGGATACAGAAAATCGCGCTAACACAGTATAAATTGTGTTAGGGATAGACAAAATATTGCGCTAACACAGTACAAATTATTTTAGGGATAGAGAAAAAATCGCGATAATACAGTACAAATTATGTTAGGGACAAAGAAAAATCGCGCCAACACATTACATATTATGTAAGGGATAGTGAAAAATCGGGCCAACACATTACAAATTATGTAAGGGATAGTGAAAAATCGCGCCAACACATTACATATTATGTAAGGAATAGTGAAAAATCGGGCCAACACATTACAAATTATGTAAAGCTTAGAGAAAAAAATCGCGCTATATAAACGCAGTACAAATTATGTTAAGGATAGAGAAAAAAATCGTGCTAGCACAGTACACATTATGTTAGGGATATAGAAAAATATCGCCAACACATAGCGCGATTTTGTGTACCCCTTACATAATATGTTAACAGAGTACACATTATGGTAGGGATAGAGAAAAAATTGCGCTAACACAGTACAAGTTATGTTAGGATTAGAGAAAAATCGGGCTAACACAGTACAAATTATGTTTGGATTAGAGAAAAATCGCGCTGACACAGTACAAATTATTGTAGGAATAGAGAAAAATCGCGCGAACACAGTACAAGTTATGTTAGGATTAGAGAAAAATCGGGCTGACACAGTACAAATTATGTTAGATATAGAGAAAAAATCATTTAGCATGCATACACTATCTGAATAACTATGGATACAAAATCCGAATACGTATGGATATTAAATAATTGGTATGCATATTAAAAAAAAACTTACCTGTGATAGGTTGTGAATTTGTATGCATACCTAATAGAATTGGTATGCATACTTAATCTAATAGGAAAAATTGCATTCATCAAAGCCAACCCAGGGGTCCAGCAAGACATTAACGCAGAGAGTGATTATATTGGTCCCTAAAATAGTTGTTTAATTAACACAATTATTTATTCACATTCCTTTTTTCGATTTAAATCCCCCCCCCCCTCCCCCCCAGCTTTACTGTTTCATTTCATGTAGTCACATTATATCAAAAAAATCTTCCAATTCAAATATTTACAGCAGGCCTTGTCTTGTATAATGGTCAATATCTCAACTTTGAAGTATTTGAAGTTGACATTGCTAAGAAATCGCAAATTGATATCAAGTGAAGTTTGGAGCGAAGGCCTGTGATCAGGTGCAACAGTTTATAGTGAGGCGCAGATTGAAAGTAACTGATATACTCTACTTCTGAAAGGTCAGAATAACCTATACGTCAGAATAACCTATACATGTCAGAATAACCTATACATGTCAGAATAACCTATACATGTACAGACAAGTCGATCCGTCCGCAAATCCTGCCTTAATTTATTCCAGTTAACTAGTTAACTAGGGCCAATTTTACTTTGTAGATTAAGTATACATTATCTGTTTGTACAGTTTCCAAGAGATAAAATATATAAACACACATTTTGTTCAGATTGAATTTGAAATTCAACGTTTATGAGCCGAACGTGTCATTTGATCGCCAGACAACTCAAGAAACAACATAGACGGCCATGGCCCAATCAGGTCGCAACAAGTTGTGTTATTCTGCAAGTTTACGTCGCCTGCGACCGTTTAATTATTGTGTTCATGTCCGGGTTTATTCTGGAACATTCTGGTAACCCGGTGTCTCTGTAATTGCATGGCTCACCAGGGACAATGTTACCTTTATGTCAATGTGTTACTGTGTGCATATCTTCCCTCGACATATCCTGCACAAATAAGCTGTCATTTGGTTCGGAGTACACCGTCTTAAATACGCTTCAACTCTGGCGGAAATTTATTTAAATATTTATATAGAAGTTCACGTTGTAAATGTGTATATAGAAGTACATATCTGAATATAATTGGTAAAATCGTGCCGTTAATTAGGCTCCTAATTCTGCCTTCATCTGCTAATAATTTATGTGCAAATCGTAGTGTACCACTGCAGTATAAAGTGATGCTTTATTCATTAAACTGATCAACCACTAGCATTAACAGTATACACCCGCCGATCAGTCCAAGGAGTTTTTCCACCACTTCTTTAGACACAATATGTTTATCTTATTTAGAGTAAGGCTAACCTTGCACGTCATATGCACTCGCATTGACGGG
>JAQQZZ010038484.1:0-12624 GCA_030265115.1 Mopalia vespertina | reverse complement strand
GTAACATTTACAAAGAGAGTTAGACTTACTTTAGAACGTTTGACGTACTTACATTGACGGAGTAACGTTTACAAAGAGAGTTAGACTTACTTTAGAACGTTTGACGTACTTACATTGACGGGGTAACATTTACAAAGAGAGTTAGACTTACTTTAGAACGTTTGACGTACTTACATTGACGGAGTAACGTTTACAAAGATCCTTAGGCTCACGTAAGAAAGTTAGAAGTACTCGCCTGGGCCGGGTAACGCTTGCAAAGAGATTTAGACTCACTTGACGCCGTTAGAAGTACTTGTATTGACGAGGTATACCATTAACAAAGAGGGTAAGGGTCACTTTAGACCATTAGAAATACTCGCATGGACGGGTTAATGTTTACAGAGTGAGTTAGGACCACTAAATACCGTAAGAATTACTTGCATGGACCGGGTAACGTTTACAAAGAGATTTAGGATCACTTAAGACCGTTAGAAGTACTCGCATTGGCGGGATAACGTTTACAAAGAGCTTTAGAATCACTTTAGGTCATTCAAAGTACTCTCAAAGACGGGGCAGTTTAACGAAGAGAGTTAGGCTCACTTAAGACCATTAGAAGCAATTTCAAAGACGAGGCAACTTAACGAATTGAGTTAGGCTCACTTTAAACCGAAGTACTAGCATGGGCGGGGCAACGTTTAGAAAACATTTAATCACAGTCCTTTATTCGGTTTTAACACAATCATTTATTCACATTTCTTTATTCGATTTTATTCACAGTACTATATTCGATTTTAACGAAATCATTTATTCACAGTACTATATTCGATTTTAACGAAATCATTTATTCACATTCTTTTATTCGATTCTATCACAATCATTTAATTACAGTACTTTATTCGATTTTATTACAACCAAATAATCATATTCCTTTATTCGATTTTAAAACAATCATTTAGTCACAGTCCTTAATTCGATTTTATTACATCCATTTATTCAGTCCTTTATGCGATTTTAACACAATCATTTATTCACAGTCCTTTATTCGATTTTAACGCAATCAATAACCCACAGTCCATCTGTCGAATTTATCATAGTCATTTATTCCCAGTCCTTCGTGCAATGTTATCACTATCGGCACATTTAATCCATTTGGTTGTCCTGCTTGCTGGTTTTTTTGCTTGATTGGGCTTTAACGTAGTACCTAAATTTATTTCACTCATATTACGGCTCCACTATAGAATGGATATGGTAAATAACCACCAACACCGAAAAGCCGAAGCAAGTTAGGACAGTCACACGACTTTAATACCTAAAAACCACAAACAGATCGGCTTCGTGTTGCCTTCTAGCTTTGAGAACACCACAAAAAAAGAATCTGGTCGAAATGATCGGAAAAAAAACCCAGAAGAAAACTGGTGACCGACCAGAAAAATGCTGGTCGAAATTTTGACCAGCTTTTCCCTGGTCGAACTGACTATCGACCAAATAAAAGCTGTCAAACTAGTTATGTATACATCATTGGTATAAAATAAGAAGCAGTTTGAAACAGAGGAATTGAAAGATAACTGTTCTAAATTACAATACTATTCCAAATGTATATATATACATTTGTTGCAGAATTCATAATAGTTTAGAAGGGAAAACAGTTTAAAAAAATCCATTGGCCGTGAAAAACAACACAATTTTGTTTCATCTACAAGTTGAGATTTAAACCATTTGACGCAAGTTCGATGGTAAAATAAAACGAAAATCTGCAAAATAAAAACAAAAACCAAATGATTGAAAAGTGAAACTTAATCCAATAAAGCGTAAGTTGTGACTGTTGCATAAGACGGATCTGGGTATATTTGAATGTCAATTAAGCAATACCTCATGATATTATGTTATAACCCATGATATTATGTTATAACCCATGTGATTATGTTATAACCCATGTGATTATGTTATAACCCATGTGATTATGTTATAACCCATGTGATTATGTATTCCCATGGCATTATGTTATAACCCATGTGATTATGTTATAACCCATGTGATTATGTTATAACCCATGTGATTACGTTATAACCCATGTGATTGTTATAAGCCATGTGATTATGTATTCTCATGGGATTATGTTATAACCCATGTGATTATGTTATAACCCATGTGATTATGTTATAACCAGGAGAAAGTCAACCACGTAAGAGGGCATTTCACCTGTATCTATTTCCTCATATTATGAATTAGCCCAAATACAAAATAAAGCCGAAGATGTCAAACGAAAACAATAGCATGGATGTTGTGCAACTCTTAATAACCAAAAGCCCCTTTTAAATGTATGGAATAATATTTAACGCCAAACTGAGAAATTTCTACATTGGTGGCTCGATTTTTGTGAGTAAAGAGGAGAAAACAAATAAGTTATTAGACGGTGCTATATGTTGAAGACCATAAAGTCTTTGATTTGTTATCGCCCAAGCTTCTAAATGTCACCTCATATTAATTTGCTGTTTTCTAGTAACAGTAATAATTGTGACTATATGTTTGTTTCTTTGATTTCGGTTTAACGCCGTACTAAAGGTTATTTCACTCATATGACGGCGTGCCATCCCAATGGGTAAAGAAAACCACCCTCGACGCCAAACGCAACAGACACAGACAAGACAGGACAATCAGTACGTAAAAACAAAGGTATCACAAATAAATCGGTTTCATGGTGCCACTTAGCTGTTAGAGCACCATGGTAACAGGGAAACTCCCTCCCAACCCTCCGCAATTGTGACTGTGAGTTTGTCTTACATATAACTATCAATCAGTTCTCTAATTCTTTTAATAACATCAGGCTTGATGATATTTAATATAACGAATACTTGCCTGAAACAAAGTTACAACAACCTATTCGGTTTTCTAAAAAATAGTTGGTTTAAACAGTATTTTTATTCCACGCAAATGAAAAAGGGATCGGTGAACAGGCTCAGTGCTTACATTAACACCGCTCCTTTAACCCATACATGTCGTATGAGAAAGGTCATTTATGTACGTTTTACAAATAGGCCTACAATTATGTTTGCTAAATGCGAAACGTTAAAAAAGTATCTATCATGACTTAATAGTGTTCATTCGCTTACATGTCAAACCAGACATTTGCTAAAAATAGATCACGAGATTTTTTCAGAAATAACTAAACTCCTGCTTAAGGTCTTGGTGGACCCCTTGGTCGATTTTTAGAACACCCGTTTTTTTAGACTCGTATGCAGAAGAATATAAATCTGTACCATATATATGTATATATTTTTGGAAAGCATGAATACTCATGATTACATATGTGTGAATGTGGTGAAAATCCAATTATGTTTTCTAAAAAAATATTACAAAATGAGTTAATGTCAACAGAAAAAAATAAACTGCATTTTCCATGGTTTAATTTTCATGGTGCAATAACGATAAGACTCAATAAATTAGTTGACCGGGTAGAACAGTCCTCAATTTTTAAAAAATTTTGATGAGAGCGATCCCAGAGGATTTTTTTGTCTACCCCTCCTGGGAATCTTATGAAAATGTAAAATTCAACTTTTAGAAAACATTAAAAAAAAAAAAAATCAAGGACGATCTTCTAAAAAGTGAGGCACCGTTTACTAGATCGCATTGTTCTCTTTACAAGGGTACAAATTTGAAGTTTCTAACAAAATTTTTTTTCCAGAAAATATAGAATCCGCTTAAACTGAAGTGCCAGAAATAAGCAGTTAAAGTTTTGCGACTTAGTTTTCCCATGATTATATATCCAAGTTATAGGTTCCAATTAAACTGTTTGTAATTAGAATTTCGAATTATTTTTTTCACCAACATATAGTTTGAATACCTCACTTTTTATCCAAGTGATAAAAAAAAATTTGGTTCATTTTGAGCCCAAGGGGTCCAGCAAGACATTAAATGTATTATCATTATTGTTTAGATCCATTTGGAAAACAATCATTAACCAGCACATATTTTTTAAGCTTAGGGACCGAAGGGTAAGCTGTAGCCTGACTTGCATGTTCGAAAAAGTGAAGAAAGATCCAAGTAGGATTTGAGGTCGCACAGGTGCGAATATAATATCTTCTATTTGGAAACAAACATAAAAGAATCCTTTAGAAAGCAAAGATTTTTTGTTTATTCCTTTCGTTATGCAGGTCTCGTGTTTTATTGCCAGTATATAAAAAAAGCTTCCATTTTTATTGCAGCGTGGGAAAACAAAAAGACATGGATGTATTAACCTTGGTGGCACAAAATAAACCTTTATCGTGTTATCTGGGTGGACTATAAGGTCACATAATCTAGTGCCATCTGGGTTATTACCTCTCAATCAACCGGCCAATAAAATAAGCCGTGTCAACGACCTACGGATAGAGGCAAAAAATATTGATGAAAAGAGGTGCTCGAAATCACTATCAATCTATGTCAAAAACAAGTTCTGTGTTGACAATTTAAATGACATCCTAATACAGTTGTTGGACTATTTCTTGGAATCGAAGAATGTTTGAACTGTAGACCTACTTTCAAAACAAATTCACTTGACTCCTGTGCGGCAGAGCGTCTCGGATAGGCTGGAGTTACGACGATGCCCCTAAAGTGCAAACTCTTCGGTATCTGGATGATATATTTTTCCTTTGGCGGCATTCCAGAGATGATTTTTATCACTTTATCACCTATCTTATTCAACATGACCCTAACACTTCAGCCTACTTCCAGCCTGGTAGATATCTTTGATGTTACGGTGTACACAGCCCTCAAGTCTTTAGTTAATTATTTAAGCCTGTCGATAACCGTGTAAAACTCGAGGCTTATTCAAGGGAATTATTAAATCCCAATAATAGGTTTAGCTAGAAACGTATAGCGCTCTCGGTATCTTCAAACAAACTTTTTCCGTTTTCTTTAGTTTAAAAAGCTATCGCGTGTAACTCCATCATTCACCGGAGGTTGACTAGTAGACGACTCGGACCTGCGAGCGGTTCGTCCAAAGAGAACTAGTCAGACTCGATAGACACTGACCCGCAGGCCCGAAACACTCAGAATAGTTTTAATTTAGGCCAAGGTGTGAAATCATTTCCTACTTGTGTATACGAAAACACCAATTCTCCATGTAGTTATAATAGGCCGGTCATCACATTGTTTTTTCTTTGATTGGGGTTGAACTCCGTACTTATAGTCATTTCACTCACATGGCGGCGTACCAGCACAGCGGATGATATGAACCACCCTCGACGCCATTGGCAACAAAAAAGACGAGACAGAACAAATACAGGACAATCACAGGACGTAGTACAAAGACATCACAAACAGATCGACTTCATGTTGCCACTCTGCTCTGAAAGCACTAGGGCAACAGAAAACTCCCTCACATCCCTCTGCCTTCACAATGTATAAATAATAGATGTATGGCAGACTCGTACATCCTGATAAGGTAATTAATGAAGGTGTTAAGCTATACTTATCTATATTATTTGGAGAAAACCGGTTGCTTATATCGTTTATACATTTCTCCTCCCTGGTAATTCGGATAAAATGACTTTTAAACCATGCTTATTGAAGAAATAAAAATTCAGCGTACAAGAAACATTATTCAAAAGTAATTTTTTAATCACGTAGATATGTCGTCTGGGGAAAGTGTTAGGTAGCAAAGATACCAACTGAGAAAACTGTCTGGTGGAGAAATTCCCCACCAGAGAATGTATCCGATAGGGGAAATGTCCACGGGGGAAAGCGTTCGGTGGGGGAAATGTCTCCTAAAGAAAGTTAACGGTGCACACTTAGAAAAATATAGCTCTAATTGACCCCTTTCAGGTTTTTCAGTCATGGCTCTGGTGGAACCCTTTATGGCATTGTATAAAACCCTCACAACACTTTTAACAATTAAGCATTTCTTTCTTTCTTCTAATATCAAAGAACCGTTTTTGTAGCAATGTTTCTATAAAGAACCATCCTTTTTTCTTAAGAACCCTCGAAGAACCATTATTTCTAAGAGTGTGAGGGAATTGGCCCAATGGGGAAAGTGGTCAGTGGCGGGTAATGTCCACTAGAGAAAGGATCAGGTGGGGTAAATTATAACCTGGGGAAGTGTCCGGTGAATGAAATGTCCTGTGGGATAAGTGTCCGGTGAATGAAATATCCTGTGGGACAAGTGTCCGGTCGGAAAAATGTCAATTGGGGAAAGTATTCGGTGGTGAAATGGGTCCACAGAGGAATGTCCGATGAGGGGATTGCTTACTGAAAAGTGTCCGGTGGAGGGATTGCTTACTGGGGAAAGTGTCTTGTTGAGCAAATGTCGTTTATTCCTTTCGCATCTCCATTTAAGTCATGGGCATACGATTAAACCCCAGACGAACCCAATTAGTTTACATAAACGAAATCATTAAATTAGTATTTGCTGATATAGCCAGAACTAGAATATTATTAGTGACCAGCTCCACTTCACATGAAAAATTAAATGAACGCACTGTATATATCATTTTGAGACATATATGTATTACCGCAGACTTCCAGTAATAATGTATTAATAATATAAGAAAAAAACTTATGATAACAATGCATTGTGAAAATAGTCGTGTAACCGATCTGTCAGAGTAAAATATGCATCGACCATAACATACACAGCACACACCCGATATCCTATTTCTTTTTGTCACTTATTCCGCTGATTACAGGTGACATGTTGTGTCCTGAACATACAAATTTAATTTGACTTATTTCAGTTATTTTTCAGATTCTGTTGAAACAACGGCCACACTATTAAGAAAATTAAATGATCGGATACTTGGAAAGTGTTAAACCAGCTTATGGGCCCAGGCAAAATAACTAATCTCCCTAACGATGTCGAATCAACTATACTTACTTTAAAATCCTCTTCACCAGGCACCAGGCCTGCCTACCTTAAAAGAAATTTATGTGTAAAAAATTAGGGTTTTTAATGAGTATTTTCTTACCATTTTGTGTATTTTTGTATTACAGCATAGTACAGAATATAATAATTTTTGTGTATATTTTGATGACCTTTCGGTGTATTTAACATAAATTATGTGTACGAAATACTCTAGAATACACCGGGTAGGCAGGTCTGAGGCACTGATAGCATACCCATGTGTATCATCGAAGATGTCTCCAATTTCATCTCCTCTCCACTAGCTCATATCATGAACCATTCTAAAATAAAAATCAATTCTACTTCCTACGTCGAGACATTGTCTTAGTCTCGTCCACTATAGAAACTCTCGCGAGAATACGATTGATCATGAACCTGTCATTTACCTCTGCTACTGTACCCCCTCTCCTAAAATTGCAAAAGTCTTCCCAATCTTTAAATCTGCCAATGTAAATCACTTATAAAACTATCGGCCTATCTCTATCTTACCCAGTATCAGTAAAATTCTTGAAAAAATATCCTGTGATTTAATCACTGAATTTCTTATAATATACTTACCCCATCACATTAGATTGATTGATTGATTGTTTAATTCGTGTTTAACGCCGTGCTTAAGGGTATTTAACTTATATGACGGCAGTGTATACCAATAATTGACACAAGAACAACTTAGATGTGAAGCATTTCCGTTATGTTGGAAATATAATGTTCCTCCAATGCTATGCAAAGACAGCATTGCTACTCTTCAAACAAACTACCCTTAGCCAGAAAGCCATCACAATAGGGGTTTAGTAGTCACAACCTACGCAGCTTGTGAACTGTATGACACGAATGTGTCTTCCAAAGAAGGTAGCGTGGTTACATTTTTAGATTTGTCAAAGGCGTTTGACAGTAAATCACAACATTTTATTAAAAAATGTAAATCACTATGGATTCGGTTCAAAAGCGATAAACTGGTTCTGCAGTTACCTTCCAAACCGTAATCAAACTGTCAATTTTAAAGAAACATTCTCAAATTCCAATTCAGTTTCCTGTGGTGTGGCCCAGGGTTCAATATTGGCCCACTTCTAATCTTAATTTATATAAATGATACAGTAAACTTATCGGATGTCGTCAAATTCATACTTTTTGCTTTTTAATGATGTCAGGGTCATGTAATAATCCTTCAACTGCCATTAAAATCATGACCAATGAACTAACAACAGTACAAACCTGGCTTTCGACTTACAGACTTTCCTCTCATTAATGCTCATCAAACCAAACAAATCCAGATTAACCACTTCACCTCCTATTTTTCTAAACAACATCCCAATAACACGCGTTTCAGAATATAAGTTTCTCGGAATCATCTTTATTGACAAAATTTAGGCAAACAAATATCCAGAAATATTGGCATCATATCCCGCATTAAAACAATTGTAAATAGGAGAACTTGCTGACTCTATATTATTCCCCTCTCTATCCCTATTATCATATGCATGCACTTTAAGAGGCAGCACCTATTCCACTCATCTTAATCTAAATCTTAATCTTAAACCAGCGGGACTGGTTTTTACGAGGTTTCCTCCCGGTTTTCTACCGTAATAAGGCAAGGTGCAATGTGAAGTGGACAATCCATCGACATATAAGTGAAATACCCTTGAGTACGATGTTAAACCCCAATCAAGCAAACAAACAAACAATCAAAAACCAGTCGCCGTACCATTACTCTTTCTGGTAAACTAAAGCACACTGCTAATCTGTTTAAGTCTCTAAAAATTCAGTCTGCCATAGATAAATATATACTCCAATCTTCTTATCATTCACAAATTCTTTTATCAGTCTTTCCAGTTGCCCGTTAATTTGAAGCGTTTATTTGTCAGTCTTCCATACACAATTATCCTACAAGCCCTATGAAATTTAACCTTCACAAGCAGTTCTGTCAAACAAATCTTTCTATCTTTTCTATTAAATCTCTATGTCCTCGGCAGTGGAACAAGCTGTCTATGGATCATAAACATAATGATTCTTTGTCTTTATTTAAAACAACTGTAAAAACGTATCTCTTAAATTAGTAATTGTTGGTGGTGTGCGGTGGTATGGGCATGTGTGGCGGTTGGTGCTGGGGTCTTTTATTTATCTTGTATTCTTGTTTTAATGTTTTTTTAAAAATACTGTATTGTGTATACTTACACATAAAACAGTTTTGCGTTACATGCTATATTTATATTATTTATCACCACGGATTTATCTGATCTGAACATCTTTACTAGGGATAGAACAAGCCCTTCCGCCAATGATTTTTTTCATTTACATAGTTTTTATTTAATTTATGGTGAATAAATAAATTAAAAAATAAATAAATAAAACATATCCAACTGTAGCTCCGGTATAACATTGAGGGCAGTTAATACTAGACCTGAATTCATGTCAATGTGCCAGTTATCCTTAAAAAAATGAATTTTTTTATTACATTTAACTAAAACAATATATCCTATAAAACTTAATTTTATTACACTTAATTAAAATTTTTAAAAAAATAAACCATTTTACCTAGAGTGTAGACTGGCTGCAGTCATTAAGGGCGTCTCTGCTTTAATTGTATTCAAATTGATAAAAGTATAAATTAATCAATTAAAATTTGTTTATTGTTAAATTTGCATATATATATTCTCAGTGAAGAACGCTATTACAAGAAAAGTGAATGTTGAGTTGAATTCAATTTAAGAATAATGACGATTACTATGTCGGAGTAGTGTTAGACCTGCCGGCTAAGAGTTTATAAATATATTTATGGCCTTGAATTACTCCGACTCCCGCTGGAGGCTAAGTAAAAACAAAACAAAACAGAAAGTAAATATGGAACGTCATTACGAAGGAGATGAGGCATAAAGTAACAATTTATGTAAATGTTCCATACAAATATTTTCTTGCTCATTTTGTCCGGCAGTTCCTACTATATTCATTTCACAGAAATCAAGCTTCAGTGGAAATTTAAATGCATGACGTGGTATACAGAAACTCTCTGTTGGAGTGATCTTTCTTTGAACGTCTTTACAACTATAAGTTTTTATTTTATGTATCGGAAAGTAAGTCAAGGTAACGCATGTGCACTCCAAACGCGTATTTGTTGGATTTCGAAACGCTAAGGTAAGAAACATAAACCGATACGGACCTTCTGTGTGTCTGGTTAGTCACATGTCACCGTGACCAGGAAATACAAGGGGTTGCACTCAATTGTTCCCCGTTCAGTTCTTGCCAATGAAATGTAAAGGTTTACCACACAATCAGTTCCTTTTAACTCGTATCAACTTGATACGCCCCCTTTCCCCTTTCTCCCACTCTTCCCTTTCTCCCACTTCTCCCACACCCACCAAAGAGAACCGAATGCGGAAGCCCATGGATGCTGTATTTTCTACAGGGTTAAATGTACAAAAGTATAAGTTTGGGCAGGCAAGGCAGCAATGGAGTGTACTCCGACATTGTCAATTTAATAAAGATCTGCCTAAAAATCACATACCAAAGTTACGGCGCCGCAGCCATGGCTTAGTGGTTAGCGTGCATGCTCGCTTACTAATTCTACCCCGGTTCACGGGATCGAGTCCGTCTGTCGACCATTAGGTATATGGGCGAGTCGCAGATGTGGCTACGACAATCGCGGTGTTGGTTTTTACGAAGTTTCCGCCCGGTTTTCCGCCGTATTTAAACAAGGAACAGGTTGAAATGAACAATCCGTCGTAGAACGACAGTAGACCCCAAACAAACATAACGCAGTTAGGCTACAATAAGTTTGAAAATACTATGGTGACAACGATCTGGTTCTTTATATCTGAGCTAGTCTTCTGTTGGGACTCTTTTAGTTTATGTTTCAAAACTGAAATCTCATACCAACAACATCTGATTAAAAAGATCTTAATAGAGTTAAATAATTGAAGTATTGAAATTTTTACTCCTCTTTAATTTCAGCGGCATTTAAAATAATTATACGTAGATAGACCGAGTTACAAGTCATGTTAATTGCGTTGATCTCTTTAGACATAATGTTAACTGCATTTAGAATGATTCCACCAAGGAATTAATTCCAATTCAAGATCAAATATTTTTAATCAGATGTATAAAGTCACCATTCGAGTTACACTAAATAAGGGAATCAGGCTGCCAGAGGACAACTATCTCTTCCAAATATCGAAGGTACTGTAGGGGTTGTTTGGCAACATTTATAAAAGCAACATGTTGTCACTCTGTCATTAAAACCGAAGCAAATATTTTATCCATAGCACAGAAACATAATATATAGCAATTCTTGGACTACGTATTAATTGTTGAAATAATAACGACAAAAACTTATACATTATGGCAATCAAGCTTTCGGAAAATTCTTATTCCATTTTCAAGATATGGAATAAGAATTTTGCGAAAGCTTGATTGCCAAAATGTATAAGTTTTTTGTCGTTATTATTTCAATAATTTGTTTAGCGAAGCCGCTTCATAAAAGTATTTATTTATGTATTTATTGGTATTGTGGGTGGTCGGATGTGAGAGGGTTGAAGGTAGGTGGGTGGGTTACGGATGGGTGGGTCTGATGTGAGTTGTTTGAGGGTAAGTGGGTGGATTTAGGGTATAGGTGGGTCGGTGGTGGGTCGGTTGGGGTATGGCTAGAATGCAATGATTGACTCAAACACATACACAAATACCACAAATAAGTAAATCTGACTATAAAAACCAATATTCGCATCTATACGTGTTTAAGTTATAAAATTCATACCTGAACTAGGTATTGAAACACGGTCTACCGTGCTAACGATCCGATAGGAGTACTTCTGACTTTCTTCAAAGTGCAAGTTAATAAAAAAATAAAGGGATTGTGATAGCTATCTCATATTGAAAACATTACGTACACTTTATGTTCTTGTATATTTAGCCTTTAAAAGCGCACACACTCTCATAATGACCAGATATTTGTGCATGTAAAAAAAATCTCGTTCATATCCAATTTGAATAGTGACACTTGATATTCGTGAATGAAATGGTTTTAACAGCGTAACGTGTCATGCTGCATTTATCCTGCGGCTGAAAATAGGTAAATGAAAACTGAGTAGATTGAGGTGCACCGCCGAACCAGGAAGTCTCGATACTTTGGAACGATTGAAAGAGAATACATTAGTTAAAGAATAAAACATTTTTAGTAGAATATGCCTGATCTATTTTTGTGGGAGTTCCGCATTTGTGCAACGCTATAATCCAAATTTGTAGACAGGGGCGTAACTGGGCAAGTGCTTTCGGGGTGTACATTTTCAATGCCGGATTATTTGATGCAGCCAGGAATTTACTAATGGAGTATTTCTATGGACGCCCGCCAGAACGAGTCCTGAAACTGCATACATAAGAGCTCCCACCTATTTGAAGTACTAAAACCTTGCAAACAGTCTTAATCACTATGATCTTTTATCTTGTATTTACTACCGCAAAAGTAATAAAAATCCACTTTTTATAAACATTTATTTTTCAAGCCGTTTCATGTCCATTAAAGTTTTCCCATTTATTTCGCCTTGATCTTTGCCCGACAGCAAAAAGACAGTCAATGTTGCATAGCCGGATACCTCGCTTGTGGAGCTTCAGCCTTTCAAAGGGAAAATGCATGGGAGCACGGATATTATGAATGGTCTGTTTAGATAGGTTACATTAAAGCAAAGAGCCTTCGAATTATGGGCGGGTGGTTGGAGGGAGCTTCGTGTTGCCCTGGTGCTCTCGGAGCTAAAGGGGAACAGGAAGCCGATCTGTTTGTGGTG
>JAQQZZ010038473.1:0-10481 GCA_030265115.1 Mopalia vespertina | reverse complement strand
TCCTTCACCCATTGGGCTGGCACGTCATCATATAAGTGAAATACCCTTGAGTACGACGTTAAACCCCAATCAAACAATCTAATCCACATCAAATGGAAGTAAAGATATCTGTTATAGTATTTATATAAAATACAAAACGTTTAATAAAGTTATTATTATTATATTATTATTATAAAAATACTTGTATGGCAGGCCATACACATGATTAAAAATTGTTAGGTCATTTTGTGTTCTGTGTTTATTCTGATTTTGAAACAACAATACAGAGAATAAAGGCGATTGAAATGAAGATGATCTGATTATTTTTATCAGATTTGCCTATTGTCTCGTGACCATACCCCATGTATCATACTCTACTCCTTAAGCCATCATGTCTCATCTGTCCATCATTTATTTAATACCTTACCCCTAAACCTGGCTATCATTTATTTCATACCTCCTCAAGTGGGGTTGGTAGGGAGCCTACATGTACATGATCATCAGGTGCATTCAGAAGCCAATCTGTTCTGTTGTCATAATTCACCTTGTGATTGTCCTAAATTCAATCAAGGTTTGTTGCTAGGGACAGTGGTAGTTCCTTCCACTCATAGGAGTGAATTAACCTTGAGCAAAACATTAAACCCCAATTAAACAAACCGCCCCTTGCCCCACCCTTATACCCATCATGTCTCCTCCTCCTTTTGCTTGTCGCGGGTGGTTGGAGGGAGCTTCGTCAATGCGTAATCTTACAATTATCAGGTCTGTGTTTTGAACACATAAAAGATCTGTATGAATGAATTTATGTATGAAATAGTATATGTTGCTGTATTTATTTTTACAGAGGAGAGAGGTTTGCATTTGGTCATCATTATTACCGCCCTCACGAGACCTATCATGAGCCAAGTAGAAAATTCTACCCAAATGAAGTGTTCAGGATTCCTCTGTATGAGAACATCAGCCTTGACATGGTGGTGGGCATGTGCTGTGTTCTTGACCCCTACACATACTCTAAAGGACGACCTAAAGGAGTACAGGAACAAGATGTCTATATTTGTGAATACAGACTAGATAAAACAGCCCATCTCTTCTATAAAATATCCCGATCACCGTGAGTACCTCATTCCTCTATATTTGTTTGGAGGACAACACAGACTAGGGGAAAGCGTTCATATATAACATCGCGGGTGGTTGGAGGGAGCTTCATGTTGCCCTGGGACTCTCATAGCTAAAGGAGAACAGGAAGCCGAACTGTTTGTGGTGTCAGAATTGCATCCCGTTATTGTCCCGTCTTTGTTTGGTGCCAGTGGTGTCGAGGGTGGTTTCCTTCACCCATTGGGTTGGCACGTCCTCATATAAGTGAAATACCCTTGAGTACGACGTTAAACCCAATCAAACAAACAATCAAATATACCAGCATTACTCTAGTGAAGTCCCTCCTCTGTTGGAGGAGTTTTGGGAATAGTAATTGGGCCTCCTGTAGGATCGAGCAAGAAGTTTGTCAACTTGTGTTCATGGGAAGTTTGTGACCTAATATGAGATATTTCTAATGTTATTAGTTGGAAATTTGTGACCTAATGTTTACCGTTGGCCTGAAATTTGTAACCTGGTGTGTAATATTAGCCTGAAATTTGTGACCTGGTGTGCAGTGTTTATAGGAAATGCTTTACTTAATGTGGAGCTCTCAATATTGAGAAAAGTTGATATTTGTCAATCTGATTATTAAAATGACTTAGCTTTTTGTGTAGCATATAGTACCTGTTAACAGTGAAACAAACTTTATTGAACATGAATGAGTAAATGGTGCTGTAAGGTGTTGTATGATGTAAAGCTCACCGTGGCAGCACAAATGAAATGTATGTTTTTTGTTTTTCCTTAGGTTTCCTGTTAATTGTAAGTCCTATTGCTTTGATCGATTTGAGAAGAAGCTGCTTCCAAAGAGGACATATTCAGTAAGTACATTTGATATTTTTCAAAGTTAATAGTAGGTCCTAGAGTCTGCTATAAAGGCGCATCCTCACAGTACAATTTGTAGTTACGACTTTGGAGGATTCCCCTTATTGGGAGTTTTTTGGGTCGAGAAAAAAGTCTTCCAATCAAAACTCCACAAATACGGGGAATCCCCTGAAATTGTTACTGCAAATCACACCTTGAGAATGCTCACATGATTGAAGTCGTCTGTATTACCCCTTATAAGAAACCAATAAATCCATCAATTAATTGTAGACCTGGTGTGTCCAGCACTACCAACTCTGCTTGACATTTGCCTCGGTGTTGGTAGTTGATTTGTAGAGGACTGTTACTTAAAACAAGAAATCGTTGCAAAGGGAAATGATAAAATGGGCAACTTTTTCTCACGATTTGTTCCTTATTTGTATGATTTGGGGGTCAGGAGGATATGGCGGCACAGACAATTTTGCAAAATACAGATTTTGTGTTTGATTGAAATTAAAAAAAATTGCTTCTCTATTCTATTTCGCGGAAACATCAGAGGTGTTTGTTGTTTGGCTCTGGGATATAATATCCGTGTGAATCGTGCTCACAACGGAGGACGTCAATATTTTATGCTAATCAAGAGTATCCATCTGACTTTGTTGTGTATGATCAGAGAATATATTAAGGTAACTGTTTTGCAGGAGTCTGATAATCAATCGATCACAGGTATTGACAAAAATCTAAAACCACTGGTAAAAAAAAAATGACTATTTTTAAGAAATGTGCAATATGTGCATACCACAATAAAGAGTTGACTGCATCTCATATTTTTTAGCCTCATGAGGTTCCGGAGTCCTATAGACGTCGAGGCCCTAATGAGAAGTCTGCCTCAGGAGAGGAGGAGTCGGAGCTGTTTGATGTAGACGAAGAAGTGGGGACTAGGCAAGGCGAGTGTGAGAGGACAGCAGAGGAACTGGAGTCCGACTCCGAGGAGGATCTTCCACTTTCTCAACTAAAACAAGGACAGGTCAGTCTATTAGTCTACCATCCTGTGATTATACTGGGTCATTGTTTGTTTGCCAGTAGTCTCAAGGGTGGCTTTCGTACTAGCCAGTCATCATGTAGGGGGGGAAATCTAAAAACTCTTAAGGGATTCCCATCAATTACCAGTGAAATGACTATGTAAAACACCCGCCGAGGGTCGAGATGGAGCCGCTTGGTGCTAACATGAAGATGATCTGTTTGTGACATCTTTGTACAATCAAACAAACAAATCAATCACCAATTAAACTATACTTATAAAGATATTGATGTTTTTTTCTTAATGCTGTGAAGATCAAATTGGTGCTGTATATGTCACATTATTTTTTATGTAGATGTCAAGAAATGAGTTAATTGTCCTTGACGTTTATATTGCATTTGTATTTCGTTTTTCAGCGGATGGAGAAGAAAGCGCGACTGGACAGAATTCTGGTGAGACTTCTGGGTAGTATCCCAGGTAAACAGAAGGTCGACTTGTCCTACCTGCTAGAGGACGGCGCCGGGAAAAGACCGAGGAAGAAACCTCAAACACATTTCTAAGAGAGAAAAATCAAAGACGATTTTTAAACTTAAAAACGCACACAATAATCCTGGTTACAAGAAAATAAGGTAGTAGGTCTCGAAGGAAACGTGTGTGTAAACACTGACCTTCAGCCAGTAAGGGGTCATGTATGGACTGGTGTTGTGAAGAATTCTCCCATTAATACAATTTCAGACGAGCAACTCCGTTCACAGATTGGTCGTGTTCAATTAATACTGCTACATTTCATTATTTCCTCGGCAGTTCCTCCCAGGCTAGATCTTAATTAGGCAGCAGATATGTGATTTGTATACACAAACTGATATACAAGACTGCTTTGGTGTGTTCGTTCGAGAAAGAAACCCCACCAATACGCCAATTTGTGAGGAATTGTAAAAAGGTGTTTTCTGCATTTTACTTGTGTAGCAATGGTGTATGAGATAGCTGACCCCGGGCTGTTAATATATCCCTGGTTAGCGTAGATTGAATGAAAACACAGAACTCGAGATCCAGTGGCATAACTTGGGTAGTTGTCAAGCCTAGAGCAGTGGGGTATTGTTTTACACGCAACAATTTTTATCGATGGAAAAATATACTCAGACTATACGATTTTCTACCCCAAAGGGGACAATCGGACGTCCCCACCTCCAATTTGCCTCGCCACTGGTTAGATGGTCTAGTTATATATAGCCATGAGATACAAACACTATTTATTAAAGCCATTATGTGTTCAACTCACACTAACTTGAATGTTATTTATTGTTATTGTTCAGCGAAGCTGTAGGGTAGGCCTGTACATAGCCTCGTATGTAGGACTCCTGTCAGTCTTATTGTCTATGCAATCTTTGTTAGTTACTGTCAACAGTATGTACTTATTAAGGAGTCCCAAGGACAGAGCCCTTCTTAGTGACAGTGTATGGGGGTTAAGTTATCACCGCAGAGTATTCAATACTCACTTCAAGTTAATTATCCTGTAAATATAAATAGACATGTATATTTCACGGTTACTTTGGGAATACCAAAGGAGGCCTCTCTCTTTACATGTGTAAACAAAACATTACTATGGATGTGTGTGTGTGTTTGTGCGTGTGAATATACGTGCTGTATATAGCTATGTTAGACAAAATCTTATTTTGACAATTCTCTGTGCATATCGCCGCTGTGTCCATAATTGTAGACATTTGGTATGATGTAAATAACATGTATGATATAAGTAGTCAATTACTTATTGTACTCATTGATGTAGAAGTTAATTTCTATCATCCATTTTTAAATCTTGTGTAGTTAACTGTATATAAGGAGTTCAGATTTCACTGGAACTATGATCGTTCTTTTCTCCTATTTTTTATTTATCTGATCAAATACATCAATTCTTAACATATTTGAACTTGTTTTAACAAAAATGAATTTTGAATACAAATTCATTATTTTATGGATTTACAACAGAATCGTTTATTGAGCTTATTTTGTAAGATATTTAGAGCTTTTTGCTGCTCTGAGAGATTTTATCCTCCAGATGTCCATTATCAGCACATCAGTTTACATGCATCATCCTTCCTTTGTTAGTCCATCCTCTGTGAGTTTTATTTGTTTAAATGTTTCCTGTCATATCAGTTAAATTCATCTCAATCATTTATCAGTCATCCTCTTTGTAAACCGTCACATCACCCTCTTATACTGAGATCAATAAATAATCTTTTGACAGTGTTAGTTGGACTTCTTTGCCATTCTTTCCTCCAGTAAGAAGTCTCGCAAACAGTGCCTGACCTATATGTGGTGAGATTGTAGGTGTGTAGTCAGTAGAGGTAAGATTAAGAAAGAAAATTTTGCTTCTTTATTGGAAATAGACCTAGGTTCTCTGGGCCAGTGCAATAATCGACTGAGCCCGGTATGAAAGTGTCCCATGTGGCTCCAGCAGTCGTGACGGTGGTTTTTACAAGGTTTCCCATCCGAATTAGGCATGGAAAAGTGTCGTGTAAATAAAAGACCCTCGAGTACGATGTTAATCCCCAAACAAACTGGTTTACTGAGCCTAGTATCATGTGAACCGTTGAATAGTTTGAAATATATAGGTCTTGTTTGTTGCCAATGGCATCGGGTGGTTTCCTTCACCTAGCACACCATCATTTGAGTGAAATAACCTTAAGTATGGTGTTAAACACCAATCAAAGACACAAACAGCATGGCTAGTATTGTAAGGTTTGCCATTTTTATACGCCTGTCATTTGACTGGATGTATTATGGTATGGGGTTGGTTGTCTGTCCATCCTTCCACATTTTGGTTTCCAGACATCAACTTAAAAACCGCTTATGGAATTCAAATCAAACTTTCAGTGTTCAATGTGACAAGACTTCGCTTGGGATTGATTTTTGGCAAATGTCTAAATTTGGTTTAACTTGTTGAATTCTAATCAAACTTAGTTGGAGTGTTCCATGTGACAAGATGTCACATGGGATTGTTTTGGAGTACGTCTAAATTTGGTTTCTGTATGTTAACTTGAAAACTCCTTGTGGAATTCGAATCAAACTTTGTAGGTTTGTTCCATGTGACAAGACATCGTTTGGGATTATACAGCTAATATGAATTGTATGCGGGCGTATATTACGACTCACTTGAGCTTTTGTTTAAAATTTATTATATACCCAAATACGTCTTGAAAAAAAAGTGGACCAATTGTCTTCAAAGTCAACTTTCCTAACACATTCTCCACAGGGTTCATACAGTTTTCAATTTTCAAGGTAATAATTTCAGTTTTCAAGGTTGTTTTCTATAATTAGTGAAATAAATATTAAATGTTCATCTTTATCACAAAATAAATTTGAAGGCACATGTACATGAAATTTATGTAACTTCAAATGTCACATGACCATTTGTTTTACTGCAATAAAACTGCAGAAACTTGCAGTTGGTGATTGTCTGCATTGGGGTTGTTATGACATTTGCAGGTCTCACTCTCTGAACAGTAAATTTAACGTTTTTGTCCTCAAATATGAGAAGTGAGGGCTTCTTCCCCCATCTTCCCAATATCAATGAACTTTTTCACATGTAACACACAGCTTCGTTATTGTCAACATTTTTACAAAAGCCAGTGCATAACCAATTTTCATTGAAAGAACACACCAGGTTGTTGCTTGTAACCAAAATACATCTGTACTGACGAAACAAATGAAATGCTTGCGACACTATAGATTAACCCGTGTCCTCGCTGGTACCCCTTCTCAATGCTTACAACACACGGCTACAGCTTGTTATGTACCAATAAAATACAACTAGGATCAGTTGTTAAATAAACTAGTCGCCAACTTCACTAGATCTACTTGAAGTAAATTAAAATTTGTTTGCAAAAATGAAATTCATAAGAAAAAGTAAGGGAAAATCGCACCCGGAAGACCTTGCTGAAAAAATAAAACAAAAAACGACCATTCAGCACATGATAAAACAGAGACTACTTTATGCATATTCAGAATCTCCTATTTAGTATTCACCTGGACTTTAGGAATATATAATATATTAAATTTCCAGCCGTGAAATGCAGTGCCGCATATATTTTTTGTTGATTTCGAGGTAGCCAACAGTTGAATAGACTGTTCAGCGGTGTCGTCTTGTATTTAATGATTTGTTGCAACTTACGTTTGGGGGTGATTTCCTTCACTCATTTGACTTGTACCCTGTCGTATGAGTATAATAACCATAAAACTCAATTGCCAATTGGGAAAAATAGACACAGCCTCATATTTAACAGCTGTCAAAATGTCACAAATATGTTATAAAATACATTTCTAAGGTTGGCAGAATTGTGACAATAATCTTATGTCAAAATTGAAACTGGGAGGCGTGACTGCTATAGATTATACATGCCGCTATAGTTGTCAGTCTTACGTTTATTTTAAAAAAGCTTTTAGAATATTTTCATATTATTAATTTCTCTCCTTCGGAAATCTGCCGTGAATAAATGTAGAGAGAGTAAAACCACAAACAAATTGTGCTATATAGACCTGCCTAACGTTTACTATGAGCTAAATAATTTTAAAACTGTACGACAATTGCCAAAACAAACCCCTGTATCATATATAAATACCATTTAATTTGTCTTATCTAGAAAGTCAAAACAAATCGCTATATGAGTAAAAAAAAACGTAAACTTTGTGTTGTAAAGCTCCAAACAAACAAACTTATATACTGATACTAATTATTTTTTTCTGATCTAGCAACACATCTCCATGAGCGAAATAACCATAAAATGTGGGTGAAAAGCCTGAAAGAAACAAGAAGATTTTCCAAAAGAAAAGTATCGTTAGATACCAACCACATGGTGTTTATAAAGTACCAGTCATCCCCAAATCTTCATATCGTTCATATCAGCTGCTGTCCCTTAGACAGAGGTAGTAAATTTCTGAACTATGGCAAGCTGCATGCAATAATAAATTCTTACACATCGACAAAATGTCTTGACATTCTTTCTCTTGGTAAATTTATTTTTAATTCTTTGGACTTCTATCCGATGAAGACAAATCAAGAACGCTACCAGTTACCCTGTGAGCAGCAGATACATAACATGGAGCTGGCGGGGCAAGGGTTAATTTCAGTGTAACCTTGAGATGGCGTGAAGAAGAAACGCGTGAAACTTCTGTTGCTATATACCTTCTGGCGATCAACTCATCAGCAAAATCAATTTGGATAGTTAGAAGTTGGCGAAGTACGGTCCCCAAAAAGTTGTGACAGCCAAAATCTCATTTTCACAGTCTTTCAAGGCCTCTAATATGTATTATGATTTTCAAGGCTTTTCCAGACATTTCAAGGTAGTGTAGGAACCCTGTCTCCATCAAATTGCCCAAACCAATATGGTGATAAGCACCATAGCTATCGGTAAAGTCATCCATTCCTCCTATCAGTAAAGTCGCCAAAGTCATCCTTTCTTACAGTAAAGTCCTATTTGTCTTCAATCTATGAGATGTTTTAAAGAGAGTAGGTTGACATCTCTTGTATCCCAGGTAACATATTCCCATGTATGGGTCAGCGACCTTTTCTTCTTTTCCCACATTTTACAGTGTCTTTTGAGTTCCTCCTGAAACAAACACATACTGATTTAGGTACTGATATTTTGTTAATCAATTGAATTATTGGGGTGACTAAAAGCTACAACAGAAACTGACTGTTGCTCAAGGGTAAAGTAAAGCCAGTATAATAATGCTTGAAACATACTGCCCCTCGTCAGAGGGTGAAAAGGCAAAAGATGGAATCAAAAAGTTATTAATTATATTTCTGTAACTCAGGGAGCTCACACCAGTGTATAAGAGAGCTTCCACCAGTGTATAAGGGAGCTTCCACAAGTGTACAGAGCTTCCACAAGTGTACAGAAAGCTACCACCAGTGTACAGGGAGCTCCCACCAGTGTATAAGGGAGCTTCCACAAGTGTGCAGGAAGCTCCCATCAGTGTATAAGGGAGCTCCCAATAGTATACAGGGAGCTCCCACCAGATTATAAATGAGCTCCCATCAGTGTACAGAAAGCTACACCGGTGTACAGGGAGTGTTCAGGAAGCTCCCACCAGTGTACAGAGACCTCCCACCAGTGTTTAGAAGCTTCTACCAGTGTACAGTTGCCAAAGTAATCCAATTCTCCTATCTGTACAGTCGACAATGTAAAACCTACTAGTGTAAAGGAAGCTCATATCAGTGTACACGGAGCTTCCACCAGTGTACAAGGAGCTTACACCAGTGTATAATGAGCTCCCATCAGTGTACAGGGAGCTCCCACCAGTGTACAGGGAGCTCCCACCAGTGTACAGGGAGCTCCCACCAGTGTACAGGGAGCTCCCACCAGTGTACAGGCAGCTCCCACCAGTGTACAAGGAGCTTACACCAGTGTATAATGAGCTCCCATCAGTGTACAGGCAGCTCACACCAGTGTACAAGGAGCTTACACCAGTGTGTAATGAGCTCCCATCAGTGTACAGGCAGCTCACACCAGTGTACAGACAGCTCCCACCAGTGTACAAGGAGCTCCCACCAGTGTACAGGGAGCTCCCACCAGTGCACAGGGAGCTCCCACCAGTGTACAGGCAGCTCCCACCAGTGTACAAGGAGCTTACACCAGTGTATAACGAGCTCCCATCAGTGTACAGGGAGCTTACACCAGTGTACAGGCAGCTCAACCCAGTGTACAGACAGTTCCCACCAGTGTACAGGCAGCTCCCACCAGTGAACAGGCAGCTCCCACCAGTGTACAGACAGCTCCCACCAGTGTACAGGCAGCTTACACCAGTGTACAGGCAGCTTACACCAGTGTACAGGTAGCTTACACCAGTGTACAGGCAGCTTACACCAGTGTACAGGGAGCTCCCACCAGTGTACAGACAGCTCCCACCAGTGTACATGGAGCTCCCACCAGTGTACAGGCAGCTCCCACTAACCATTAGCTCTGAGAGAGAGCATGACACAGAGAAAGTTCTCACCAATCTAAATTAAGCTTGATAATTGGTGGTTTCCATGTAATATTGTAGAATTCCAGACCATCATCTGTGAAACCTCTGGTCAACTTTCCCTTTTAACTTTGATAGATAATCAAAGGACTGACTTACTTTCTGTTGCTTTTCTTTAGTTTAGTAGGACAATCTCTGCGTTTGTGACCAAGCTCTCCACATATATGACATCCTGTTGAATAAAAAATCAGATTGATTAATTGGTGTTCTACCTACATGATGGCGATATACCAACAACAATACAACCACAATGTGAGGAGTTATATATAATGCACCGTAGCTAGACTGATAGCACCACTACAAAACATATTGGCACTGGCAGCTTCAATTCAGAAATCTTTCAAAAGTACTTACAGGAGTTCTTACAAATGGTAAGTTACAAGAGGGGAAAATAAAACTGCCTGAGAGCGAAAAATAGAATTGTTTGTTTGTTTGATTGGGGTTTAATATCATACTCAAGGGTATTTCACTTATATGACAACGTGCCAGCCCAATGGGTGACGGAAACCACCCTCGACACCACTGG
>JAQQZZ010038462.1:0-10481 GCA_030265115.1 Mopalia vespertina | reverse complement strand
CAATAACTATACTTATACATACAGAACGAATCCTGAAATAATAATTGTAGTGGTGGTGCCTCCTCATAGTTAAACATTTTTAGTACTTAGAAAGTCTTCACGCTACCAGAGAAAGGTTTTCTAATTTACCAGTGGTTTAAACAAGTATTTGGAACTTATTTAAGGCTTATATTTAATATCCGGGTTATTTCCTGAATTGTCAAATCCGCTACAGTATTCACTTCTATGACAGCGGTATATTCCAACAATAATTGACACTAACAGAACTAACTAAGATGTGAAGCGTTTCTATAATGTTGGAAAGTTTACTTTCCTTCAGTGCTAAGTAAAGACAGGATTGCTACTCTTCAAACAAACTGTCCATAGCCAGAGGGCACACCATGTAGAAGACAAGGCAATAACACAACAGTGTAAATTTCACCCGAAATTCAATCCTAACTTTCTGAGCATTTAAAAGAATCAATTCCTTTCAAGAACCCACCGTCTGTATGATTGTTGTCCGGTGATCCTCCAAATTGTATTTTATCTTTAATATCCTGATCAAAGTGTACTCTGGCTGGTATCAAGTCAATCAGGCTTTTAAAGAAATCATTGTCTTCTCCTATCTTTTTTCCTAATTCGTCAACATTTGCCATGTCGGAGATCAAAATCTGCAAAACATAAAATTAATTATAATTCAATGTAATAATGACTAATTATTAAGCAATGGAAATACTATAATCTATCTGTTTTTCATCCAATATATAAAAATCCATAAAAACTTACATCAACCATATTTAGTTACTGTCACCAGATTGTTTGTTTGATTAGTGTTTAACGTCATACTCAAGGGTATTTCACTTATATGACGGATTGTCCACTTCACACGGCTCTTTGCCTAATTACATTGGAAAACCGAGAGGAAACCTCGTAAAAAACCACTCCCACAATTGCCAGAGCCACATCATTTGACTTACTCATAAACGGGAGGGTCGACAGGCGGACTCCATCCTGTCAACGGTAAATCGAAGTAGGATTAGTAAGCACACACGTAGTGGTGTAATGATTCACCGAAATATTGATATGTATCGGTACAGTTGCCCACAATACACGTATCGTATCCTCGCCTTTGAACCGCGATACGTCTGGAAAAGAAAGTAACTCTACGTTCCATCACGGACTTTTTTTAGAGTAATGGTAAAAATAGCACAACAGATCTCGTTCAGGCCTGTGCTGTTGGGGAGAACGAACAGAACGGGTTTCCCCATGGTTACGCAAACTTAATTTAGGAGGACCGATTTATAGGTTTCCCAAATTCTTTGCAGTCTTCATCTGAATTTGCATTTTGCTTCTGATTTTGACAAATTTGGTCATCCGATTTATCAATGAAGATTGTATTGTAAAGCAATTTTGCTTTATTTTTCACAAAGGCACATTTATGTTTTTAAAACATCAACAACCCAGGGGAAAATGCAAATGTTAGGTTATCTCACAAAATTTTAGAGGACCGATTTTAAGGTTAAAAGAGAACAGCACATGTCTGATAAGTAAGTGCATACGCGCCAAGAATGGCCAATACGCACTTGGTTATGTCAAATAAAAAAGCTAAGATATGTTGGATATATAGGTAAAATGCCTTACATGGTTTTTCTGGTTGAATCCATACAACTTATAATTAAGGGACTGGTTAAAGTTTTTAAAAAGTCAGCACAGACTGTCAAATTTAGAGTACTTCTAAGGAAAAAATTCATGCCATTTGATTTTTTATTTTCGGAACTGTAATTTGTGAAATATATAGTGCTCCTTAATTCGAACGACAGTTAGATTTTAATGTTGTGATTATGGTCACTTATGTGAAAAGTGCTGTATATTTCACAAAATGACAGTTCCGAGAAAAAAAAAACCAAATGGCATGAATTTTCTTCCTTAGAAGTAGTCTAAATTTGACAGTCCGTGCCGACTTCTTAAAAAACTTTTAGATATACCCTTACCACTTGATCACCGAAAGCAACAAACAAGATGTGTTTTAAGACAAAGAGGCAGTGGTTCCAGAGCAAAGTTCAGATGCTTCGAACAACTAATTTAAAGGTAAGATTGAGCTGTTTAAAGTAAGAGGTGTTGTGTTGTACAATTTGAGGTCCTAATTTAAAATCGCTCAGCACAAAAAATAGACAAGGTGAATGGGAGGTAAGTGTAAATTTACGAAGAGTTTTTCATGCCAAGTTGTTTTTGAACTGATTTGTACTACTCCTCTGTACAGATGAACCGGCAGCGGTGAAAATGTGCTTTTATACCCTCTTGTAGTTGCATCCAGCTATAGGCCTATAATAGCTAGTTGCAGCTACCTGATAAAAGTGATAAATTAAGCATGGGTATTGTCAGTTCATGTATTAAGTGAGTCTGTTATTTTCTCTCAACAATTCGAACACAAAACGCCTGATAAAATCGAGTTGAAAATGTTGTGCGTGCAAAATGTTAACCTTATTGTTAATTGACTCCTATTCATAATCTTTTTAGCTAATATTGCGAGTGTTGGTGCACGTACCATGGCAAAGTAACAACCATTAACTCTCAACTTAAACTAAAACAAGGGAAAGGTATCAATCCAAACTGTTCAAGGAAAACTTACATTTAGCTTAATATCAATCACATGTTGTTAAAAAAATATCTTTAAAGACTTCTTCACGTGCGATTTTAAACCCTTGACTATTGCACGTGTTGATGTCTACTTAGCCATATATACGTTAATTCTTAGCCTAATTTTCGTATAAGTTTGAAATTTAATTGAGTTACATTTGCATTTCATTTTTCATTTAATGTTCTTTATTAACAAAACAATTTGAAGTTTAATAAATAATAAAATATAATTTGGACAATATTCAATTGAACATATTTGTACGACGAATGGCTATTAAGGACTGGGTCTAACTCTGTATATGGAAATAAGCGTGGTTGGATTGTAATTTTCGTTACAAAACAGTTATAATCGCTTTGAGATACTGATAATTTATTGAAATTTATTTTATTTCCAAAGCTTTTTGAGAACAGGGAAATCAACAAAATAATTCTGACCATGTCCAACACAAGTACACAAGAGGTAATGATTACATAAAACTAAGTTTCTTTTCCATTTCTTCTAAAACGAAAGTGTGGCTGTACTACTCTAAGACGGCGAGACACAATGACATGCAGATTCATATAGAAAGTTTTCGATTGGTATTAGACCGAACAGTGACCTGTATTCAGGTTTGGGGTCAATTATAATTGCAATTATCAATTACAACTTACACATGTCTGTATTTGATAGATTTTTTCTCGGATTAGGATATTCGACTGGCAAGCAAATAGAGGTAAATAATGTAGCCTGTATCCTACATCCTGCTAGCTAACAAATACATAGCTAATATACTACAAATATACATCCATAACACAACTCGAGATTAAGGTTTATTGTCCACCACTACTATATTAATGGGGGGGAGGGGGGGACTTAGAAATGCTACTCGGTGTCCGTCCATCACAAATATTTGTGAACACGCTAGCTTGAAAACAAATTCACAGATAATGGCGATTAACTTCAAACTTGGTAGGCCTATGTAGCTTCCTCCTGTTTAGCCGTATAAACCAGACCTACATTGCATGTAGGTCTTGAAAACTGCTGTTCCTTCACTTGTGTACTGCGACCTAAACGAATATAAAATACAGACACCTTTCCTACCTTCTCTCACAAGTCAGGGAACCGTTATTTTCAAGACCTAAATGTAATGTAGGTCTCGGTTTTAAGGCTACCTCCTGTTAAGACACTGGATGGGATTTCATTTCACCAAATTACACTAAACGAAATGGCCGTTTTTACATAATTTGAGCATATTCATGCCTGTATGTGTCGTGAACACGATATGTAGACAATTAATTCATGGATTAACTTTAAACTTTGAAGATAGCTTCCTGCCTTTAAGACAATGGATTGAATTGAATTTCACAAAGTTCCGTAAAACACGATGGCCATTATTGCACGATTGCATTATTTTTCAATATTCATTGATTACTGTAATATGTTGTGAACACTATAAATCTGTAACAAAGTGACTTGAAATATAGTCTCTTCTAGTAAGACAACAGATGGGATTGAATTTCATTGAATTTCATCAAATTCTGTAAAACAAAATGGCTGCCAATGCATCATTTTACAATTTTCACGCCTATGTGTTCTGAACATGATAATTTTGAGATCAAATTCACAGATTAACTTGAAACCTGGAAGTTAGCTTCCTACTACTAAGACATAGGATAGGATTGCATTTCATCAAATTGCGCAAAGCAATGTGGTCCCCATTGCATACTTTTCAATATTCACGCCTACATGATACATGTAATTGTGAGAACAAATTCACTGAATAACTTGAAACTTTTACGGTAGCTTACCCCCATTAAGACAGATAATGGGATTTCATTTCCCCAAATTGCGTAAAACAAAATAGCAGCCATTGCATAATTTTAATATATTTCAAACTTGGAAAAAAATTGCCTCCAGGTAAGAAACCGATGGGATTGCATTTCATTTAATTTCGCAAACCAAAATGGCCTTCACTCAAATTCAGATGTTGACTTCAAACTTGGCTTTTTCTGGTAATACCGTAGTATTAGATGTGGTTATATTTCACTAGGTTTCACAACAAATGTGGCCGACATTGCATATCGCACCAAAATAGTGATAAACACCATAACTTTTACTTTTTGGCTCTTTGAAGAAGAAAAATAGTTCTTAAACAAAAGTAGGAAAAGATGATTTGACTGGGATTATGAGCTTATTTAAAAAAAAAAAAAGCCTCTAGTGGTGGACCTGCTAGGTACTCAGCTCATTTGTTTTAAGGTCCATAAGTATTACCATATTTTAACAATAAATAGCTTTATAACAATAACATTTACAATATAATAAGCAAATAGAAATAATCATATATTAATAAACCTTAGTATATTTAGTATATTTACAACTTATATACATGCTAGTTAATGGACTTCTTATTCTACTTACAGTTACCTATTCCAAGTATCCCACTTTTTCTGTCTCTCTATAAATATATAGGCAACAGCTATAGGGGATCGGTTGCTCAAAGGGCTTTGAATTTAATCCGCTATTAATTATGACGTCACACCGCATTGTATGTCTATTCCTGATCCGCTAATAGCGATTAAATCTGGTGTTAGCAACTATAAGCGAGCAACTGTCCTGGAACTATAGCATTGACTGATAACAATTCCCAGCACGCTATGATTTTAGTCCGCTTGTCGACATAAATTATTTCAGAAGAATGCAATGAGATAAAAAAAAATAGTAAAAAAAAAATATAATAATTGAGCATATAGGCACATATACCGTCAAGGTAGAGTAATCTCTGGGCGTTCTGATCATTATATGAAAACAGTGCTCAAGGAGGATTGGCTGTTCAAGTAACTGAAACTCTTTTTTTTAGCTACATATGAATTATATTGTCATATTGTCAGTAAAATGGTGATATTTTTTGATTTGTAAAAATAAAAAGTTTCTTATATTCTCGCGGTGCATGCACTGTTTAATAATATATTCTGTTTAAAACACATGTCATTCTGTTAACGTTAATACGTAACATAATTGCATACAGAGTACCAAACCAATACGCCAACTGAACCTACCGCTCATATATATATTTTGAATAAGCGAAGAGAGAAAATTTGCTTGCCTCCACCAGGATTCGAACCCGGGACCTTTGGGTTGTAGGCCCAAAACTCTTATGACTGACCTACAAAACCTGTATATATAAAACAAAAAAGTTCGATATAGGATTAGTAGGCCGACACGCTCACGCGTTCAAGTCCGTCTGTCGACCAGCAGGTATATATGGGTGAGTCACACGATATGACTCCGGTAATCGCAGGGCTTGTTTTTGTGAAGTTTCCATCGTATTTAAGCAAAGAACAATGTGAAATGGACAATCCGTAGTCATATAAGTAAAATACCCTTGAGTACAACGTACGTTAAACCACAATCGAACAAAAAAACAAACGAACAGATTAAATTGAATTTATGGGATGTACCAATTTGTTTATGCTTTTCGTGCCAACGTATGTTGTCAATTAGAGAACTAAATAATACAAAGTACGTAGAAAATGTCTTACTTTTTCTCTCTGCTAACTACTGTACCTAGTTGTTACTTTATTGAGATTAAAATCTAAGTGAAAAGTCGGCTGCTGTTATGTGTACCCTAATATAGAGTTAAGTTTTATGTTCCGTCCTGGTCTGTTTATACATCTGTATTCATAGCTCCTAAGGAACTATTTTCGGCTGTACGTATAAAGCCCTATGTTCCCACCGAATACAGAGATCTCTTTATTTAAACACAAACTCACCTGTTATAGTTGTCTCCTTTCAAAGTAGGTTCTATTTTTAGATCCTATTCATGTGACCAGATTTTATCACATTGAAGCTTGGCCTTGCGTTCCCAGTTCAACCTGTACTACAAAGCCAGTCTGCATTTCAATAGGGCGCACTTTTTCCCCTCACATGTTCTGCCTTTCATATAGCACTAGCTTTACAAGGCTCGTACTGATTTTTTCCTACAGTTAATGAGAGCGGATCAAATTAAACGCACTTGCCCTTCAGTACCATATTAAAATATACATATATCACCGTTAAAATAAAATCAGCTATATATATTTTATATATATATAGAAATGTTATTAATATATTATCAGTATTAATATATCGCACTTTTCTTTCACTATGTCTAATAATGAAGTAGGCTATCAAACTTTGCCTTTTGTTGAATTTGACCAATGGCGGCTAGCCAATCTACTTAAATCGGCTAGACTGGGAATACACTATAGGTTCTTAGGTTGTATTCTACCTATTCTCTTATTTGTGTTAAAATGTTTTGTTATAACGTTTTTGTGTATACAACTAGATAAAATTACTAATGTTTTTCTCTCTATATCACAAAATCGATGAAATCTGTGGAATTTTGTGAAACAATTAGAGAGAATGAATTGTCTAATCTGTTTCACCAGTAAGCTATCAGATGACCAAACCCAAATAATATGCCAATAGGGCTGTACAATTATTTCTACGGATAGTATTTGTTTATTTCCAACTATTAAAATACTAACCTATTATATTCGCCACTTGTCAAATTTTGACAGCCACGACGTTGTGAGAGTGACACCGCGTTCTGACGTCACATTGTCACGTGATTCCCAAGGTTGTCTGCGCAACAATTTTGCTTCTCAGAAAAATTGTTGACGTTTCTTTGTTTCTTCATTGATATTTTATGACTTAAACCAGACCAATGGCAACTAGCATTTTGTCCAAAGGTTCCAGACCTGCAAATCGCGACAGTAAAAAACCCAGCACAGACTCAGGAGCGAATTTACCGTCTTCAGAGAGAGGCAAGTTTTAACGCTGTAGAGACATGTGCACAAGTGTGCCCCTCGGCGCGGCAAACCGTGGCTAAAAAAATGGCAAATTTAAAGCAAGCAAGCTTAAGTTAGAATTGATATTGTTGTCTGGTGTCAGACTTGATAAAAAGCTGTTGTGGGTTTTTTTTCTTCATTTAAATCTGTTATTGTTTTCACAGCATTATAATTTAATCAACAAATGTGTCCTGCCCTGGCTGTTAGGAACTGCTTCTCATGATGTGTGACGACAAAAACACTTTTTCAATCTTGAAAAAAAATTAACACTTACAGAGCGTCTACGTTTTAATGCTGTGAGCATGTTTGAAAGCATATTTGTTTTTTCATGACAATTTTTTCTTAGCATTCTGAATTAAACAGGAAATATTTATTAGGTTATAATTTGTATCCGCCCAGACACGATGCGCTGGCCGCCAAAGTGATTTCGTTTAGAACGCTTCAAAATATTTCGAAATTAAACTCTAATTTTATCATATTTACAATTTTGTAAATGTTTTTTGGGGTATGCCCTACCGGAATAAACTTAACAAAAAAATATTCCAATTTCAACTAAACGTAATTTTACTGAAATTGATAAAAGATGAAAATGAAAAAGTAAAATGAGTCAGTTGAACTAGGGCCTAGTCCTAGGCCTAATTATTTAAAAACAAAAACTGCATTTTTTTAGTTTTTTGTTTCTCTTTTAATATATGCAATAACACAAACAACATTTATATTTGTTTTCTTTTCGGTAGACTTTTAATGCACATATATTTGTACTAAATTGTCAACTAATTTGTGCTGCGAAACGACAAGTGTGTATTTGCGAGCTTTTAAACAGATTTATGAAAGGGACAGAACTCTGTGTAGACTATAGCGGGTTTCTCTTTCAGTGGTTCGACGTGTTAATATATTGAAAGTTTGCATCAGTATTTAGCTACCCCATACCATTTAGCTGCACCAGAACTCATTCCTTCCTTTTTTCTTTGAATAAATAAAACAGTTTTGGTGTGTCAAATCTCGTTAAGAGTATATTATCTATGTGTATGTAATTTACACAACTAGCAGTCTGAGTGCGTATTGATATGGCGAGAGCCAGCCATAACTTAGTGCGCAGTGTTATAACGGCAAATAGTGCAGCAAAGATGTCTGCCAAACCTACCACCACTTACTTTGACAGATTAGAGGTCAGCTCCGCCAGTGAAAATAGTCCCCATTGACCTACATTTTCCAGCCATTTAGAGACAGTTTTAGTTACATCCAGTTTGTTTTTGTCGTCTATGATAAGTTAACGCATCACGGTGGTTATGTATAAGCCCTGTACGTAACATAAGCAAACTGACCGGCTGTATGTATGAATATAGAACACAGCTGAATATGCAAATGAGGTTGTAGTGAGAGAAGGCGATATATCAACATTGTACCACCGGGCTTGGGTTTGTTGGATTAATTGTGCAAGCTGTACATAAAAATAACAGCCGATATTGGCGTCTTCGGACACTAAAGGGCCATGGGAAATGCTGCAACGGCGAAAAAGGGGGACCCCGCTGAAAACGGTAGGTATTTGAGAGGCTTATTGTGGTTGTCAGTGAAAGATGCCCCGGTTTCTTCTCCTATGAAATGGATTTAGGCCAAAACCATTCACTATGTACTTAACACGTTCTATAGAGCCAGTGTCGGGAGTTTATAGGCAACTCTATACGGCTTTCTAGCCGTTTATACAATGTACCCATACAGTTTGAGAAATATCACACTTTTTCATTTATTATTCACGTATAATTGTTTGAACAGGATGAAACATTGGAGGCTGACCGCAGCATCGCTTTCCACCATATGATATATTATAATGAGCATGTAACCTAGGTGATCTTTCTGTAGATGACAAGACATTGTCGAGTACTACGATTTCTGCTTCATTATTGTTTCTAACAGATGTTTGTATAGTTTAGTAGTTTATTTATTCTGTCAGGCATAGTACTAATTAGATTATAGTGAAGCCCGGTGCATCTAGACAGCTGTTCATCTCATATGACTGTGATATGTAAGTTATGACCACCAAAATAAAAGTAGCTTTCATATAAAAATGACCTTTCTTTTACATGTAGTTATGTATAAATAATAAAGAAAATATTTCTTACACTAAAACTGAGATTATTCCACCCCAGAGGTATTGATCATTATGCCGTAATAGTCTGGTGATATTATCGCACTGTAAATACATCCTGAAGGATCACATCACAAGTCTGACTTCATTGAAATTGTAACAAGGGAACATCCTTGGGAGGTTATATACTTTATTTCAGGATGGTGGTCCATTGCCTGTTGTTGTCTAATGGTGTCTGCCACTGTTTGGTGTTCGTGCACAGCATTATATCATCTTGTCCACAATACCAAACTGTCAATATTTTTACACTAAAATTATAGAATAAGTGAAAAAGTTGCTACAAAGTGTCAGCAAACGTTTAATCAACTTGAGCCAGGGTTTTGCAACAAATATATCCTATTTGGCTATTAATGGAGAAATTACTCACTTCCAGCTCAGGAGTTTACCTAATTTATAGACTCCAGTGATACATGTCGTTATACACACAGTCTCCGGGAATAACCTCAGTATTACATTCAGTGATGCCTTTCTCTTATATGGAAAAACATCTGAGGAATCATGGCAGTCTAACTTGTAAGATATCGAGGCCCACATGTGACAAGTTTCTTAAAACAAAATTCTGGCATTAACCATTAATAACAGGCCTGAGCTGTTGGGGAGAATAATAATCAATCAAATAAAGTATTTTGATTATAACAAGATTATATGACAATTTGGACGGCTTGTGCTTTCATGTATTTAATGAAGGATTGGGGCAAGATAATTTGTTTTATTTAATGTAGAGAAACCAACAACAAAAAAACTAAAGGGAATTTTTTTGCATTTCATTACATTAGTTCAATCGTCTCTTTTTGATCAACACTTTCTGGTAAATTGGTTAGCCTGGACTTGTATACAAGGGCTTAGGCAGACACCCGTCCAAATGGACACCCTGAAGTGAACAATTGCCTCATTTGGACACCCTGTTTTA
>JAQQZZ010038451.1:0-10482 GCA_030265115.1 Mopalia vespertina | reverse complement strand
ATATTTGTCGTGGGGACTATTGTGTATTCTTTGATGATTGTGATATTTGTCATGGGGACTATTGTGTATTCTTTGATTATTGTGATATTTGTTGTGGGGACTATTGTGTATTCTTTTATGATTGTGATATTTGTCGTGGGGACTATTGTGTATTCTTTGATGATTGTGATATTTGTTGTGGGGACTATTGTGTATTCTTTGATTATTGTGATAATTTGTCGTGGGGACTATTGTGTATTCTTTGATGATTGTGATATTTGTCGTGGGGACTTTTGTGTATTCTTTGATGATTGTGATATTTGTTGTGGGGACTATTGTGTGTTCTTTTATGATTGTGACATTTGTCGTGGGGACTATTGTGTATTCTTTGATGATTGTGATATTTATCATGGGGACTATTGTGTATTCTTTGATTATTGTGATATTTGTCGTGGGGACTATTGTGTATTCTTTGATGATTGGGATATTTGTCATGGGGACTATTGTGTATTCTTTGATGATTGTGATATTTGTCTTGGGGACTATTGTGTATTCTTTGATGATTGTGATATTTGTTGTGGGGACTATTGTGTATTCTTTTATGATTGTGATATTTGTCATGGGGACTATTGTGTATTCTTTGATGATTGTGATATTTGTTGTGGGGACCATTGTGTATTCTTTGATTATTGTGATATTTGTCGTGGGGACTATTGTGTATTCTTTGATGATTGTGATATTTGTCATGGGGACTATTGTGTATTCTTTGATGAGTGTGATATTTGTCCTGGGGACTATTGTATATTCTTTGACGATTGTGATATTTGTCTTGGGACTATTGTATATTCTTTGACAATTGTGATATTTTTTGTGATAGTCCACAACACTTTAAAATTGCAATATTTACTGAACGTTTTAAGACACTCATATTGTTGTTAAATTAATTCACAGCAGGTGGCTAGGAGGGAGCTTCCTGGAACATGAAGCTGTTCTGTTTGTATTCAGTCCTGTGATTATCCTATTTATAGGCTTACATGCCTTGACTTGTCTTTGTTTGTTGTCAGTGGTGTTGAGGCCTTGGTGGTGGTTTCTTTCCCCCATGTGGCTGACACACTGCCATATGAGTGAATAATATTAGGTATGACATCAAACCCCAATCAAACAAACAAACAAACAATTAATTCACATAATTGCATGTAGCTAACTAGCCTATTGCAAAGCTTTATTTACAATACGCATTAATGCAATATAGACTGTGAGATCTGTCAATCACCGTGAAGCAGAGTTAAAAGTAACTTTGTAGCTTATCCATCTTATTTCAAATCACCATATAAATATATTGAACAAAAGTAATGTAAAAACTGTGGCAGGGAAATGTACAATACATGTAGGGAACAGCTGAACATTATTGAAACTATAAAAAATTTCTAAAAAGCAATGAGACTGGCATCTGGGGATGATGATAAATTTAAATCTTTAAATCATCTCATGTTATAGATGAACTCCCAAGTATCTGAGTTAATCGTAATCTGGAAACTATACATGTATGTAGATAATTGGAATGACTATTGCCATACACTATTGTATAAATTATTTTTTTTATTTGCCTGCGAGTTGCAGGGGTTCATAGAAGTCCAGTTTAACTACACTAAAATGGGTAGTTAAGCTTGAGAATAAACTCAATTTGAGACATCATTTTTTAGCATCATTTTTAAAAAACTCAATTTAGACTTTATTTATTATGTTTAAATATTATAAAAATAAATAGTTGGGCATTAAAAGATGAAAAAAATTCAGTAGGACACTTAAAAAACTGAAATTTGTTCAGTTTAAAAACTCAATATTTTGACGTCTATAAACCCCTGGAGTTGATTCACTAAAATGGAAAATTGATCATATACATAGCTTACATATTGCTGCTGTAAATAAATGAACCACATGTACATGTTAAGTTTACAGTACATGAGTATAATGTATCCACTGGCTGTTTATTATTGAGTGCATTAGAAAGGTAGCACACATGTATGTTGATTCTTCATCCAGACAGATTTAAAGCTGTAGTGTATCAGAGTTATTCAGTTCTCTGACCTCCATCATAAACTTGTATACGCTTACTATATCAGCAATGGTAAATCCTACACCAACCCCTCCTCATATTGATAAACTCAAAATAGGTGGATTTAATTATTTTATCCGCGATTTACCCACTTCACATCAGTAACATGTACCTCCATGGCACTGGGACAGCAGCTGAGATAACCTTCAGTCAGGGGCTATCAAAAGTATGGTGTCCAAAATATAAATTAAGTTACTGGATGTCCAATTTTAACAGTTTCCCTATCTCCTGCATGTTAAAGTTTCTTAAAACGGTGTCCAAATGAGGCAATTGTTCAAATCAGGGTGTCCATTTGACCGGACGGACACCCCTCTGCCTATAAAGCCCTTGCCTTCAGAACTATACATCATCTGGGAATGACAGTAGTCATTTGGTTGAGTACATGTACCTCATGTGAAAAGGTGAATTCTGGATTTACTAATATTGAATAAAATTATAATTTGATTGGTCTTTGATGTCATGAAAATCCTATGTATTGTAAATAAAGATCTGATTGACAAATGAATTTCGATAAAATATTGAATGTTTGTAGTTGGAAAGGAAAATGTTGAATAATTGTTTTGATAAATTGAGTTTTTATTGAAGTTGAGGGACCAATATTCAGCTTTAACTAAGGTGTTAAACATCTATGAAACGAACATCAGACAAACTTTTGGAGTGTTTATTGTCTTAAGGTTGCATGATGTAAGTTACCACAGTCATGCTCTGTTCTTCATTCTTTCTGGTACCATGTTAAAACTCTTGTCACTATGTTTTTAATACTGATCTTTCAAACTTGATTTTGTGTTGTTGTTGGGACAGGATGCAACTGTAGAAAGAGAATTGGGATCTATTTAGGGTTAACAAAAATGCTGTGTTTCTTTTAACGGCCTGAAAAACATTGGGCCAGGCAGGCAAAACAGTGGATGTTAAATAAAAGTGATTACATTTTTTATATTTAAATGTAAAGTTAATAACTTTCTGTTTATGCTAAATATTGCTACAACTAGAATGAATGTAGGTGCCGTGAATTATGTGAAATATCTCTGATCAGATGACTTGACATACAGGTCCGGTACTAAATGGCAATCCGGTTTGTCTTGTCTAATAGTAATTTTTCCAAACATTCCAGTCCAAACTGGGTTTGACCTGTTCATGCAATGCGTGTGCTGGATTTACGGAGGATAGTCCGCTTTAATGGTATCTTTCAGTTCAGGTACATAGAAAGTGACTGAAGTTTCAAACATGTCTAAAAAACTACAGGTACATGTTTATGATGTATATGTTATTGAGGCTTGATGAAGTTGATTTCTTCATTTGTCATTGCTATGGGTAGACGGTGAGCTCACTGCTCTCTCTCTCACTAAACATTGATTTATTTCTCCACCATATTCACATTTTGACCTACTTACACTATTGACAAATATGCATTGCATGGTCTTAATAGTCAACTAGGGTTCCCATTTAAATGAAATTAGGTCACTTGATTCTAGGTCAATGTTATACAGATGTTTAAATGTTATAATCTTCCTAAACCCAAATAATCACAGGTGTAACTCGATTTCAAACTTACATGTAGTTAATTTTCACAGTAGCCGTGCCTGTCCACTGAGCTCTAACATAGAATTTGTCTTTGTACACATTATGTATATAAGGCCATCCATAATAATTTATTTGTTTCCTGTAACCCTACCTACCTTAAAAATTCAAGGTGAAAAAGAAAGATAACAGTCAGTACGTTTTTTTTAAATTGGGAAATTTCCATGAACTAGAAAAAAGGAAAACCTCCTCAATGAAAAGGGATAGGACTATAGATACATGTGTGTATGGGCTATGAACAAGAGAATCGAAATAGCATACAGCAAGGCCTGAAATAACAAGTACATGTATAATTTAGTTTTCTCAGATATAATGCCACCTGTATATTGCACAATTTCAAACAAAAATGTTTTTTATGTTATTATTTAAAAAAAAAATTTCAAAAACAAAAAAAAACAATTTCAAAAAAGTTATCCATATCCACCTTCCTACCCACTTTTGAATATTCTTGTTACTGGAAACATATTATTATATATGGCCTAAGTGTTTGTGTAATTTTTGTCTGATTTCCAATTATTGGAGACCTGGCCTTGGTGTTAAACATTAACACTTTTAAAGGGTGAACAGAGATCTCAGAGAATACCCAGGCAGTTGACTGGAGTTGTACTTGTATAGTACAACAATAAAGTTACCTAAATGCCTTGCGAGCATGTTGCGCGCATCCATTTAGGTTACTTAATTGTTGTACTGTACATGTATATGCATGCCAATGGAGGCTGTCCTCTACAGGCTGTCAGAGCTACATGTAAACCCAACACAAATGGCAGCTTTCATTTTGTGGCATCTTAATTTCTCTTTTTGATTTTCCTGGCTTGTCTTTGTTTGTTGTCTGTGTCAGATGGGTAGAGTGTCTGCCTTCATCCAATAGGTTTACATAATAAATACACTTACTTACTTACTCACGTTGTAAAGGATATTACACAGTGAATTTTGAATACCATAAATATTGATTGGCTGAGTGATGAAAGAGATAACCAATGAGATGCGAAGCTACTAGATCAATATTATGGTATTCAAACGGGACTATGTAACATTCTTTTTATTATTGACAAGAACAATACATTAGAGCTGATTAATAAGATGCTCTATAACAATTGAATATGACAAAGCTGGCAAGTTCGAAACATTATGACACTATTCTAAACGTTTTATGTGGTGAAATTATGCCCATTCACATGTAACCTCATCATAGAAATGGCCCTCTGGCTAACGGCAGTTTGTTTAAAGAGTGACAATGCTGTCTTTACTTAGCACTGGAGGAAAATTAACTTTCCAACATTATTGAAATGCTTCACATCTTTGTTGTGCTACATGTAGTGTCAATTATTGATGGAATACACCGCCGTCATATAAGTGAAATACACTTAAGCATGGCATAAAACACCAACCAATCAATCAATCTATCGTCCTAGAAATGAAGGATTTTGACACGGAACAATTTGAAATTGAATAACCAAAAATATTTATTAACATAACTTAGAGGTGAAATAACGCGTTAATTATTGAAGGAGATTGAGATATTTCACCAGCCTATAAATAATCAATTGTTTAAACCTCAATAAAGAAATGAATTAATCTGTCTATTTTCTCTTTCAGAGAACCATCATGGCCTTGAATAAACTACAGTCCAACACACAGGCCCTGGCCAATAAAAACAGAAAGCCACCCAAAGAAAGAATTCCATCTATGTTGCAGTTGGCACAGAGAATTGATCTTACGGTAAGCTATTTTAACATACATTTATGTGGAAATATTCACTGAAGAATAACTTTGTTCATCTAATAGTCATTCATAAAAAGTACTTACATTTGTAATTTCTACATGTACATCATATAATAATCAACACTAGCATTCACTAGACAGAATAGCAGGCCCTGGGTGAGCTTCCTCCTGCCTGGTGCTCTGGGGAGCTTCCTCCTGCCTGGTGCCCTGGGGAGCTTCCACGTGCCTGTGCTCTGGGGAGCTTCCTCCTGCCTTATGCCCTGGGGAGCTTCCTCCTGCCTGGTGCCCTGGGGAGCTTCCACCTGCCTGGTGGTCTGGGGAGCTTCCTCCTGCCTGGTGCCCTGGGAAGCTTCCTCCTGCCTGGTGCCCTGGGGAGCTTCCTCCTGCCTGGTGCCCTGGGGAGCTTCCTCCTGCCTGGTGCTCCCATACATGTAGGTGAAGGCCGGCACAATTGTGATCTGTTTGAGATGTCTTTGTAATGTATCTTTTGATTGTCTTGTCTTTGTTTGTAGCCAAAGGTTTCGATGGTGGTTTCCTTAAACCTACAGGACAATGATAACAATCAAACAAACAAACCTGGCTGAATAACTTCCTATTATTATTTCATCTTTATGATAGAGACAGTTGTTACTTGATTAATAATTTCAGCCTGATGCTAGAGAGAGTTGTGGCTTAGTGGTTAGCGTGCCCACATACCTATCATACTTTGATGTACCTTTCACAGGTTGGAGTCTCTGTCAACCATCAGGTGTACAAGTGAGTCACACGAAGTGACTCCGGCAATCACAGGGGATGGTTTATACGAGGTTTCCTCTTGGTTTTCCACTGTATTTAAATACGGAAGTGTGTGAAATGGACCACTGTCGTCTTATCATATTAAGTGAAATAACCTTGAGTAGGATGTTTAACCCTAATTAATCAAACAAATAAACATAACTTGATTAATTATTTCAGCCTGATGACATAGACAACCTTAATGTGATACATGTCAGCGGGACTAAGGGTAAGGGGTCAACATGTGCCCTAACAGAAAGTATTCTCCGTCACCATGGATACAAGACAGGCTTTTTCAGGTAAGTCTGGATTATTTAACTCCTTTTTAAATGGTCTATCTAAAGTTAACAAATATGATAATTCTTTTAGGCATTATTATTGAAATCAATCATTATAATGTATTTAGACTTGTTGGATGGAATCCCTTGTGGAGACTAAATCATTTTATACATTTTCTTTAAAACAAAATGCTTATTTTTCTACATGTAGTTATATATTGGTTACTAATAAAAGCATTTATATTTAGGCTAGATTGTGTTGTTGTTGTTGTTGTTTTTGTATTATCATGTCTTTCTCCGGTTTCCAGTTCCCCACATCTGGTAGAAGTTCGGGAGAGGATTCGGATCAACGGGACACCAATAAGCAGAGATCTGTTTAACACCTACTTCTGGGAGGTACATGACAAACTAACAGACACTAAGGTAAGTGTGCCCCAAGGGCAGGGCTGATTTGCACTGATCTGATTGGCACGCGTTTCTGTGTACTCACGGTATCTCATCTGATTGGCACGCGTTTCTTTGTACTCACGGTATCTCATCTGATTGACATGCATTTCTGTGCACTCATGCTCTCAGATCTGATTGACATGCGTTTCTGTGCACTCATGCTCTCAGATCTGATTGGCACGTGTTTCTGTGTACTCATGGTATCTCATCTGATTGACATGCGTTTCTGTGCACTCACTGTTCTCATCTGATTGGCACGTGTTTCTGTGTACTCAACGGTATCTCATCTGATTGGCACGTGTTTCTGTGTACTCACGGTATCTCATCTGATTGGGATGCGTTTCTGTGTACTCACTGTATCTCATCTGATTGGGATGCGTTTCTGTGTACTCACTGTATCTCATCTGGTTGGCATGCGTTTCTGTGTACTCACTGTATCTCATCTGGTTGGGATACGTTTCTGTGTACTCACTGTATCTCATCTGGTTGGGATACGTTTCTGTGTACTCACGGTATCTCATCTGGTTGGGATACGTTTCTGTGTACTCACTGTATCTCATCTGATTAGTATGTGTGTCTGCGCACTCACGCTCTTAAATCTGATTGACACATGTTTTTGTGCACTCACACTCTCTGATCTGATTGGTATGCGGTCTGGTAAAATTTTTTGCTGGTGCCATGCTTGCCTGGTTCCCTTCATGGATAGATTTGACTAATTGACATACAGTTAATATGTTAAAAATATCATTTTAAAACAAACAAATGTCAAATAATTTAAGTTTCTTACATACCCTAGTGATTAAAAATTGACATAATATGTACATTACATTTAAACTTTGTTGTAAATTTTTTCAGCTGCTATATGGCAATGAGATGCCCTTTTATTTTGGGTTTCTCACTCTTATGGCTTACCACGTGTTTAAAAGAGAGAAAGTGAATGTGGCAGTCATGGAGGTTGGGATTGGTGGACAGTACGACCCAACAAACTTTGTAAGAAAACCAGCAGTATGTGGAGTTACTTCCCTTGGGTTAGATCACACTGCTCTTCTAGGGGACACGATAGAGAAAATTGCCTGGCAAAAAGGTGGAATATTTAAGGTTTGTTTGTGGAAAGTCCTTTTAAACTGTTTCACGCTATGGACTTTTAAACATGTATTTTATTTCAAAGAACTGATTTTCCAAATTTGCTTCATTCATGCTTGAAAAAAAATAAATAGATCCTAGAATGATGGGATCTTAGACTTTCAGTATATCTGATTGGACAATAACATGACTATTTTGACCAATCAGTAAACAGTATACACTCCTGGAAGAAGCATTAATTTGTATGTTTGGTCCAATTTACAGTATTGAATACAACTGTTGCTTTTTCAATGTAAAAATGTGTATTAATTTAGTTTTGCTTGATTAGGGCTGGCATGAAAATTAAGATTTGTGGCTCAAGTTTTGATGGTGTTTTAATTTGGAAAGACAAGCTAAGCTGTACATTAAGGTTTATATTTTTTGATTTATGTGTATAATGATGAGTGTTTATATTCCAGAGTGGTGTACCAGCCGTAACAGTGCCACAAGAGTTGTCTGCCCTTGATGTTCTCAAAGACAGAGCCGAGGAAATTGGAGTAAGGCTCCTATTGTTGTCTTACCCTCTCTTTGTCTGATGTTATTGCAGAAAGTTCTTTGTTTTAATACAGGTGGTTGGAGGGAGTTTCCTGTTGCCCTGGTGCTCTCTGAACTAAACAAGACAGGAAGCCGATATGTTTGTGATGTTGTGTATTGTCCTGTATTTGTCCTGTGATGTTTTTGTTTGTTGCCAGTGGTGTCAAGGGTGGTTTCCTTCACTCATTGGTCTGGCACGTCGTCATGTGAGTGAAAAAATCTTAAGTACAGCGTTAAACCCCAATCAAACAAATATTTGTTTTAACTGACAAGCAGTTAGGAGGGACATTTCTGTTGCCCTCATGGTCTCCAGTCTAATGGGCAACATGAAGTGCATCTGTGTTTGTTGTCTTCTGTGATTGTCTTGTATTTGTCTTGTCTTTGTTTGTTGTCAGTGGTGTAGAGGGTGGTTTCCTTCACCCATTGGGCTGGTTTGCCATTATATGAGTGAAATATTTTTAAATATGGTGTTAAACCCCAAACAATCAAACAATCAGTATAACTGCTACAAGAAAGGAGGTGGGAGGGGTTGAGGGGAGACGGAGTAGACTAAGTTGTCCTGGGGGTAAATGTTCTGAAACCCTCCCTATTACACTGTTAGGTTCACTGGTCCTCGAGGGCTGAGGGCACTCATAGAACATTATTAGAAACACACAATACATCATTATTTCTCTTCTTATTTCAGTGTCAGTTATATTTGAGTCCCAATATTGATGGACATGAGTTGTGGAAAGACTCGACATTTTGTCTTGGACTGATGGGGAAGGTACAAGAAACAAATGCAGCTCTGGCTTTACAACTCAGTGATATTTGGCTGAAACAACGAAACAAAGGTGTGCCAAACGGGTGTGGTCAGTGGATCGTGGGATGGACCCTTAATGTCAGACCTGAGACAATGGAAATAAAATGTTTCTGCTTTATGACTAGGCATATATGGGTTGGGTTATATCATTTCTTGGTGTGTGTATTGGGTCAGGGGATCTGTCATATGGGTCAACCCTGTCTTACATGAGGGTGTGTGGCCATGGCTTAGTGGGTAGTGTGTGCTCTTACTTATCCTACTGCAATGTACTGGATATAGTCCATCTGTCATCCTTCAGGTATATGGTGTGGCTCCAGCAATCACGGGCTTGGTTATAACAAGGTTTCCTCCCAGTTTTTCACCGAAATTAGACAAGGAACAGTGTGAAGTGGACAATCCACAAACATTCGAGTCATCGTTGAACCCCAAACAAACAGACAATCAAACAGGAACATTATTATTAGCTACTTAATGATTATAGGGCTTCCTGTTGCTTAGGAGTTAAATGATTTTATTTATAAATTAAATTTGCTTAATTTGTAAAGAAATCTCAATGGATATTGCATAACATTTGCCAATGTATGTTTTGAAGACAACAATATTCTCAGTGTAATTGCAATTTAAAAAGTGTATTTATTTTGTTTGTTAGAGTTTGACTTGAATGGACTGTATGATAATACTGAGACGATACCTGTATTAAATACATTTCCTGTAGATGACCAGAGCAAACGAGGTATGTCCATAGTCCATTCTCCTCGCTGTTTTACCTGATACTATGTCCCTAGCCTTCTCTTTCATTACATCTGGAAGCATTTCACATCAGGTTGGCCCTCTGGGTAAGGGTAGTTTGTTTGGAGAGTAGCACTACTGTTTTACTTAGCACTGGAGGAAGATTAACTTTCCAACATTCTCAAAACACTTCACAATTTATGGTGCTAGTGTCAATTATTGTTGGAATACACCGCCGATATACAAGTGAAATACAACATTAAACCCCAATCAAACCTACAAACAAACCTTTGGGCCTGTGGCTGTGGCTTAGTGGTTAGCATGTATATATATATAACTTTATTTATTGAGGGTAAGATGTATAAAAACAAGCTCTGTCAGTTTATATAAACTGGTCTCCC
>JAQQZZ010038440.1:0-10483 GCA_030265115.1 Mopalia vespertina | reverse complement strand
ATACAATATCATTAAAACAAATACAATCTCATAAAAACCAATACAATATCATCAAATCCAATACAATATCATTAAAACCAATACAATATCATTAAATCCAATACAATATTATTTAAACCAATACAATCTCATTAAATCCAATACAATCTCATAAAAACCAATACAATATCATTAAATCCAATACAATATCATTAAAACAAATACAATCTCATAAAAACCAATACAATATCATCAAATCCAATACAATATCATTAAAATCAATACAATATCATTAAATCCAATACAATCTCATTTATTCACATACAATCTCATTTAAACCAAATATATAGACTACTAAATTAAGATAAGTAAGGTATCACTTATAAGAATTAGAACTGTCCAAGAATCAATGATATACCCTTGAAGATATTTTGAGGACTATTATCTGTAACTTGGTCTGACCGATTATTACATTTGAACAGCAACCACGACGATTTATAAATTTGTAAAAGTCTTTTTTAAATTTTTCTTCACAAATCCTTCGCGGAGGGTTGTGGGAGAGCTTCCTGTTGCCCTGGTGCTATCAGAACTTAAGGGGATCACGAAGCCGATCTGTTTGTAATATAGTTGCATTGCAGCTTATGATTCCGTCACCCATTGGTGTGGCACGCCATCATGTGAGTGAAATAACCTTAAACAAACAAACAATCATAAATCTAAAATCTAAAATCTAAATAGTAAGAACCTCTCAATCTGTTTCCAGGCAACAGCTGGCTCCAAACTGGTTCCAGAGCTGATCGCGAACACTACAAGGTCCTAATTTATAACACTTCACATTCACCATCGAATGTAGTTGTTCTATTTGCTATCAGGGGTTAACTATTTTATTTTTGTCCATGGTTACCAAGTTGGATCATAAACAATAATGCACTTCGTTTCATTAGCTTATGAAAGTGGAGTAAGGAGAGTTACTGCACTAAAGCGGCGACTAGTGGAGTCAGGAGAGTTACCGCGGTACAGCAGCGACCAGTGTTGTCAGGAGAGTTACCGAGCTACAGCAGCGACCAGTGGAGTCAGAAGAGGTACCGAGCTACAACAGCGACCAGTGGAGTCAGGAGAGTTACCGGGGTACAGCAGCGACCAGAGTTGTCAGGAGAGTTACCGAGCTACAGCAGCGACAAGTGGAGTAAGGAGAGTTACCGCACTACAGCAGCAATCAGTGCAGTAAGGCGAGTTTCCGCACTACAGCAACGATCGGTCCAGTCAGGAGAATTACCGCGCTACAGCAGAGACCAGTGAAGTCAGGAGAGTTACATTACTACAGCAGCGACAAGTGGAGTAAGGAGAGTTACCGCGCTACAACAGCGACCAGTGGAGTCAGAAGAGTTACCGAGCTACAGCAGCGATCAGTGTAGTCAGGAGAGTTACCACGCTACAGCAGCGACAAGTGGAGTAGGGAGTTTTACCGCACTACAGCATCAATCCGTGGAGTAAGGCGAGTAACTGCACTACAGCAGCAATCAGTGGAGTCAACGATCGGTGGTTAATGATTTCTGTTCGGGACCACCTGTCTTTGTAAAAGGAATCTTACATAACAGCAACACAAAGAAAAGTCCAATATCCTTCGTCTACCAGTTCAATTATTGAGCAATTGAAATCTTCTGAGATCCTTCACCAATGCGACAGAACCCCGTAGGTATTGTTCACTGAGAAGGAACATAGGAAAAGTGTGGTCCACTGGTTTAAATAAGCCTGAATAGATTGAGTCAATTAATTGATTTGAAGTTGTCAAATGGATGAGCAACGCAGAGAAATGATACATTTTATACACACATTGATTCAACTACTTCGGTCCAATACCACACAATTTCAATTACAGAAACCTACATAAATGTTGTATGCATTTGCTTCCAAGCGAACAAATGTGTCTGCATGTGTATACTACAGATTTTTTGTAAACGTTGTTGAGAAATACAAGAAAAATGAAAACTGTTATTTAACTTATCTTGTGGCCTATAAGAACATTCATTCCTCTCCACACGCCACTCGAAAAAAGCTCGAAAAGAGTTGATACAATACAGTCCCTACTTACACCCCCCCCCCCCCCACCGCCGCTCCTCAGCAAAAAAAAATGTTGCCTCTCTTGTAGTCCTAAAACTCAATTGTTGTAAGATTGTCAAAAAATACTTCCTGTGTGAAACCATGGTACCTTTAATACGGAAGCGGCTTGCAACACTAGAGTTCTTTAATACATCTGTAACACCAGCATAGAACGTTCGATTATCTGAGTTTGAGTATCATTTAGCTCCTCAGGAAAAGTCCTTTTCCCTACAGTTTTATAGTTTTACAGTCAAGAAACAATCGCCTTCTACGTTGTTTATGAAACCCCACCAATAGACAATAGACTACCTATCTTTTGTTCAATAACTACAAAGAGACGAGACGATTGGAGGAGAGCTTACCTTACCTTGCCTTTCAGTTCTATCCATGGTATTAAACTAGACACGATCTCACCTTTCATCGAGTTTCTTTGATTAGGAGAGAGGTTAAAATGTTTAAACGACCGCTTTTTACGGTAGCTGTGTGTCTGTCATTTTACACATCGGGTGTTAATAGATTGTTTGTTTGATTGGTGTTTAACGTCGACAATATGGCCGTTTGTTTGTTGCAGAAAATCGAATATAAACCTCGTAAAAAAACCCACACCGCGATCTTAACAGCGCGGCATCGACCTAACCTTTAACAGCGAGTTTTCCGAAGGACCAAAGAGACGAATTAGACAAAGGCACGTTAAGCCTTAATATCAAGCACCATTGATAGTCTTCTATTGGATTTGTATGTTTGATTAACTCTAGAATATAGGTTATTTCCCACATATGACGGCGTGACAGGCGAATGAGGGAAATGACCCCGATGCCACTCGCAGCAAACAAAGACAAGACGGAACAATTAAAAGACGCTTAAACAAAGACACAAAAACAGGTCCGCTTCTTTTTACCTTTTAGCTCCGAGATCGCCAGGGCAACTAGAATTTCCCTCTCAACCGCCCTCCTCTACTTTTGGAACAACCAGCCAAAAAGGCACAGAGATGCACACCTTCCTAGTACATATATCACAAGGAGATAAGTGACCATTCTAATGATTTACACTGGCTAAGAACATTAAAACAGGAATAATTTAGTAATAATTAAATCATTAAGGATTAAAGATGTTCCACCGTAGTGTGGTCCAAGCCTATAATACTATGAGTGGTTTCAGTATATATAGTGTCATGTTTTATGCAATTCACCTGTTCATATTTTATATACATATGTATATTTTCTTCTGTAAAGGAGATAAATAAAGATATGTATAAATAGACCGAGCGAGGCCAGTGTGTATTCTGACTTGCCCCAGGTTTTTATTATAATTACTCCGCATGGCCCACAGATGTGACAAGTCGATGAAATAAAACTGAAGAATCAACTCGCGTGTTAAGCTCAAAGGGGAAATTTCTGAATATGTAGAATTGTGCAGGCATCTGGAAGGAAGGTTGGCTATGCATCTGGGTTGTTATTTTTACTTAGATGATATTCATAATTCTTTGTCCAGTTCAAATAGAGTCGTATTGGTGTATGCAGAACGTGGCACGCTAACAATATACTTACTATTCTACCTAAACTCTTCATGGAAGGAAGACAATTTTGCTATTAAATTAAATTTATTTATTCGAACATTTGGTTTTAAGTTTATGTCACTGGTAAACATTTCCACACTTCTAATTTGTATAGGAATTACAGCCAGCTGTCTTATTAACAGCGTTAATCATTCAGTGGATAGGTTGCCCTTTCACCCAGTTAACCATGATGATCAAAGTCGGCGTGTAATGACTCAAATAAAGTCCCTTGATTTAAAATGATGAGTTTTGTACAGAACAATCTAGGCACAGCTTTTAAAGCATGACTGACGCCAGCCCGTTCTAAGAAAATGAGATGATTTTCTTTTGATATAGCTTATTTCTAAGCAACGGCGGTAAACTTGTTCTCTTGCGGATCTCTGGTCTTTGTAAAGACATCATTATATAAAGAGGACAAAGAAAACGTCAGTATTTTGCTGTACTAGGCCCTGTTGTTAAGTAATCACCAGATCTTTGGAGATCCCCAATCAACGTGAGGGAAATGACTGGATTTTGGTCGGACACTGTTGTCTAGGATTTATTGCGTAGACTTCTGAATCTTCTATTGATTGTGTGGAAGATCAAATAATCTTACCGGATATGAGAGATACATTGGGGAAGCTTGTACACGGAACAGTCCCTGATGACAGCACTGGAACTTATTTCCACACTTTACCGTTAAATCAATGAGACTTACATGTATATAGAATCAGTTTTAATCATCTAGCATAGCGGCATGCTCTTACAAATTTGGCGTTAACGAAACATCTGCCATGCTTTCGCAAGTAATTGCCCGTCGGCTGGTGTAGGGGTGGTGGTATTGTGCAAAATCCAAATTCGTAGTGAATTGTAAAAAAAACACCTTCATTTGAATACAAAACAATTGTTTTAACATATTAGCAAAAAAAAAGAAAGACTACATACATCGAAAATTAGACAATGACTAAAATATGAGATATACTCGTGAAAAACTACATGGTGTAAAACATGTGCTATGTTTCAGACCGTCTTGAATGGGGGCTCACATAGACCGAGAATTCTACACAGTTCCGTATAAACTGCCGCTGCTGTGACATCACTGTCAGCTGCAATTACAAAAACAAAACACTCACAAACAAAGTAATATAGGAATATATGCTTCACACATCGTACAAAGCAAAAAAACCCAAGTTGTTTTAACGTCCAAGGTCAAGTGCATAGAATAGAGCAGTGTCTGAAACAATTTGTTGGTGAAACCAATTAGACCCAACAATCGTTTGAGTTCCAACAGCTGAACATTATCTCTTCCTGATCATTCGGTTAAAGATCCCCTTGAAATCATGTCGATTGAAAAAACATAAATTATTCTCTCTGAGGAGGAAACCAAACAGAAATGTTTACAAATACAAACCAATTGGATTTAAAACTCTTCAAACATTGAATCTACTGGGTTTCGTCTTTTCCCTTTAAGTATATCTTATTTTTTTAAAAACTCTTTAATGCTCTTTGGCCCCCGATAGTGTCCCTGGGAACAATTCCATGTACACAAAGCATACTTAAACAATATTACATCATTTCTGTCGTTTCATACGCTGTGGTTGCATTATATAATAGTCCTATTTCAGATTAGCTGAACACATATTTAACTTTATCTTTCTGAATCATTAGCTAATTCTCTTAACGGTAAATTAGCCATATCTCAATGACAACTTATGTTCAACGCATTTGTTACTGTCTCATTTTCTGCTGTATACATTTATTCTACTGAAACCGTAATTAAATCCCCTCCTTTTTTATGACTGATTCTTCAATTGTAATCTGTATAATTTTTTACAGAAGCTGGTATTTTGTTGAACCGATTTGAATAAAGTATTCAAATTTATTTCATTCCCATTAGCTCATACACTCAAAAAGTAATTTGGGGCTAGCCTACATGCGTAACACTATCGGAGCAGCCAAACTCTAAGCCTCTATGGACAGGGTAAATACTGAAACATGATCTTAATACTATAGCAAACCCACACAGAGCCAATACCGTTCTATTCTTCAGTGTTAACGTCGGTCCACCTGTCAGGTTATGAAACTAATCACATGTCTGAACTGTATAGTAAATATCGTATAGACAGACGAGTCTGTAAAAATATGTGATGAGTAAAAGCGTCCGTGATGTGCACGGCAACCTCAGAATTAGAGCTACAATGTCAGATAGTATGCAGCGTTTGCATGGCCTACTTGATTTCTCATGAAGTGTGTTAATACAAAATACAACAAAGCTATACTCATTTGTATTTGGGCTTATTCTTTATGCCATAAATCCAAAATACAAAGCGGGGGCACGGTGGAAAGTAATAAATATAACTAATTCCTTGTAAAAAGTTCAGGTAGACAAGCATCTAATATTATACATGATGATATAGATACACTTTTAGAAATAATGGTTCTTTGAGGTTTTTTTTATAGAAATATGTGGGAAAAAATCATTTAAAAGCTGCTGAAGAACCATCAAATTAACCAGGTGCATTTGAGCTTCCTTGTGATGTTATCTAATTGCTGCTGATAGGGAAGCACTGGTAAAGAAGCACTCTGTAAAGTTGCTGATATTGCCATGCAGGATTTCTGTTGCCGTGTAATTGGAATGAAGAGATACTTCAAGCACGTCTTAACCACTCACTTCAGAAGTATCCTTACAGACGAATATTGAAGTGTTTCTGTCGCTGTATTATCTGGCCAGTTCCAGGAAACTCAAGTGATGGGCAAACAGTCCTTGGACGATACAAGGAGTTTTACGAAAGAGCACAACAACATCTTGCTACATATCAACACATTTTAGTCCATGTGGACGGCTGAATGGCAAATACAAGGTGCCACAAAAAACCGGACAGATCGCAATACCACAATTAGTTCAGCGAGCACAGGTACATGTAGCAGTTTGAGCTTGAAGACAATATGGTTTTGATACAGTGATGGAACGAGGGAGGGGATTACCAAGGGGAGATGCATGCATAATCGTTTATTTGTTTATTAAATAATCGAAATTCAAAACCCCAAGTAACGATAAGCGAAGTAGAGCCCAATTAGAAAAAGAAACTGTGTTGAGTAAAAACATGAAACCACCGAAATATACTGTCAATGTCGTTACTACTTCAGGAAACTCATATATAGGTGTATTAAAACATCACCTGGAAACGCATATACATGTACAGGTTTATTAAAACAGCACCAGGAAACGCAAATAAAGATGTATTAAAAAACCACCAGGAAACGCATATACAGATCGACTAAAACACCACCAGGCACCAGGAAACGCACATTCAGGTGTGTTAAACACCACCAGGAAACGCACATTCAGGGGTGTTAAAACACCACCAGGAAACGCACATACGAGCGTATTAAAAGCACCACCAGAAAACGCGCATTTAAGGTTTTAAACCACCAGGAAACCCATAAACAGGCGTATTTAAAAAAGAAACCCTACATTCAGCTGTATTAAAACACCACCAGGAAACGAATATACAGGTTAATTAAAACACCACCAGGCCGCATATACAGATTTTTGTAAACACCACCGGGAAACCCACATTTAGGGGTAATGAAACACCACCAGGAAACGGAAATAAATGTGTATTAAAAGACCATAAGGAAACGCATATACAGGTGCATTAAAACACCACAAGGAAACGCATATACAGGTGTATTAAAACACCACCAGGAAACGCATACACAGGTTTATTAAAACACCACTAGGAAACGATCATTTGTGTGTACTAAGGACCTCCAGCAAATGCACATTCAGGTGTAGTAAAACGCCACCAGGAAATGTATTTTCAGGTGTGTTAAAATAACTACCAGGAAAAGCACATTCATGTGTAATAATACACCACCAGGAAACACACATTCATGTGTACGAAAACACCACCAGGAAACGCACATTCTGGTGTAGTAAAACACCACCAGGAAACGCACATTCTGGTGTAGTAAAACACCACTCCAAACAATCGGGTGTAAAACACCAGTTGTGGAATTCCGCTGATGGAGTGTATGGTCTCTTGGACAGAAAACGTCACATAGTATATAACCAAGTGCCAATGTTGTTGGCTACTGTGGTTATGTGTATTATAATAATGGAATGGTCTTAAACAACTATAGTCAGGACAGCTGGAAGCTTTGAGGGTCATGGGCTGTCGGGGACGTGTTCTGGGCGATAACAGGAGAATGAATTCAATCGCCATCAGCAAAGACTTTCATGTTTCCCTTTCTTTTCATGTTTAAACTGAGCTCAAGTGCTGGAGCATTAAGTCGCCGTTTTATATTAGCTTTGAATCAGAGTTTAATGATGGGAGCTACAGTAAAAATCTCATCTTGTCGAACAGCAAGTCGATGATCTGAACATTGCGCTACGCTTTTCTTTTACTACCATGCATTGAAGCGGCCAATCCGTTGCCACCAAGTAAATTTGGTCAGTCATTTTAATAAGAGGGATTTCAATTTGCAGGTTTAAAGGAGGAAAAAAACCCAACAAAACAAACTATAGCCACAAGACTTAAGTACTTTGTGTACAGTCTATTCAAGTCTTACGGTAACATAAAATTCACTCTGAAGGGATTAGGATGTACAGTAACTAAACATAGCTATTTTATAATTTTGGACAAATGAAAATTTTATATCGGTCAAATAGGAACCTACATAGGGCTCTAACAACATGTCTAAAGATTAATTCATAGAGAGTTTCGTAACACTGTTGTGTTTACAACGCATTTAGAAAAAAATCACGTTGACACATTTATACAATAGCGACTTTCCTTATGAAGTAGGACCACTGATCAACTTAACGTAAAATAAAACGTATGTAACTCCGACTATTGAAGTCATTTTCCGTTTCCTACATTTCGGCTTCTCTATGTAGCTATCATCAGGAATATGTCAAACAGTAGAAGAAAACAAAATTATGTACATTTCAGTTACGTAAGATAATTTACATGCAAGAAGTCTACTTACACAAAACAGTTACAGGTCATTCGGTAACTATTTGAAAATAATTAGTTATATTGAAGTCTTATTGTTTAAAACAGGTGTCGGATTTGTATTGCTCTGGCTTCCTTGAATAAGAGACAATAATTAATAGTTACCTACTTAATAAACTCAGGCCATAATTTTATATCAATAATTTCCACGCAGTGTCTCTGTCTGTGTTTGGTTATGGAATCTATCCTGTCTACTAGTTTTGTGTATAATAGGAGGAGAATCAGCAGATGGTCTGAAAGCGCTGGTCAATATTGTCCTTCAAGATTTAAATGCACTGGAGTATAGTACGTGGTCGAAATTATTATTACCTCTATGGAGTTTAACATAGTAAAGCATAGTAACAACTCCGAAGAGAGAAAATGTATTGATTTTGACTAAACGTATCACCAGGAGTATCGTCCTGATGATGAGCACTTAACCGAAACGATGGGTCAAAATCATCCTGATGATGGTTATATCAATAAACATAAACGTTGAAGCAAGTTAACTAAGTTAATTAACTTTTGATGGTTTGATGGTTGGTTCAATTCACAGAACCTTTGAGTCAAACTATGCTCGTTAAGTCTCGTCATCCTGATGATGGTTTGGTCAATAAAAAGAAACGTTAAGTCAAACTCCCTTCATCCCGACGAGGGTTTGATCAATAAACCGAACGTTGAAACCAAACTAAGTTCATTAACTTTCCTTAATCTGAGGATAGTTTGGTTAAAAAACAGAAACGTTGAGTCAAACTAGACGTATTAAGTTTCTTCACCCTGATGATGGTTTGACCAATAAACAGAAACGTTGATCCAAACTAGGTTCATTAACTTTCTTTAGTCTGAGGATAGTTTGGTTAAAAAACAGAAACGTTGAGTCAAACTAGGCTTATTAACTTTCTTCGTCCTGGTTATGATTTGATCAATAAATCGAAACGTTGATTCAAATTAAGTTCATTTACTTTCTTCTGAGTTTTTGTTGTACTTTACTACAGTGGTAGAATTTGTTTGAAAAAATGATTTGACTTTAACAGTATTCAACCATATAGAAACAAAAGCCTATGCCTAATATCTTTAGTACAACAGAGAACAATACTATTAAAACGCTAGCTGGGCCTTTTCGATAAAACATCGACACACACGGTTCGACACAGATATCCAAACTATTACGAGTCATTTATCTTACAATAGTTAGAAGACACTGTATGAGGCAATGGTTGTTTCTAATGCTGTAGGGAATTTACACACTTCGTGATTTGGTATAATGATCATTAACTGGGAGAGACAAACAAAGCACGCCGATTGCCTTTCTTTACCATTGTATTTATCACACTCCAGACACGTTGCCCTTTTCCTAAGTAAATAATTATAGAGCAGTGTATTTAAACTACTCAATATTGAGAGGTGGCCAGCGGCCCTATAAACACCCTCGCAGGTCAACCACGTGGTAGACCAGGCTAATAATATTGGGCTACTGCGGTAATTATAATGGTTGTTTTAACCTCACTCAACTCAGTTTATTTAATCTGACAGTGAACGAGAGAGATGTAAATCAAGGAGAACACACATTCTTATGTGGATTGATTGATTGATTGATTGATTGATTGATTGATTGATTGATTAGTGTTTAACGCCACATTCAGCGGTATTTCAGCTACGCTGTGGCGTGAATATTTTAACAATTTATTTATATCAATTTTTAATATTAGTCTTTAACATCCTAGGCCGTAAACACCAAAACGAGAAATAAACATAAACTGAATAGCACATACAAAAGTTAAAAATTTTAATTTTTTTAAATATGTCAATATATTATGTAGTTCAAATTTGGATCTAAAAATTGTAAATATTGTGTTTAAAATTCTGTCAA